>APFE031152758.1:33520-70103 GCA_000404065.3 Pinus taeda
ACAACACTTTTTGAAGGAGAGGGCATGTTAGGCTCCTATACTACTTGTGTAACCCCTTATTGTTATTAGTACAACCCACTTATTATATTGATGTACCCATGTAGTGCCCATATTGTTACTATTGTGCCCCATAGAAGCCCACTATTGTTATTATTGTGCCCTTACATTATTATTGTTAGGTCGGCTTTGATTATGTTATGACCCCTTAGACTCCTATATATAGAAAGGTGGTCTTTTCATTTGTATCATCGAAGAATTGTTCATTTATGTAATGTAAAGGAGGTTGCCCCCTCGAAGAGGCTGAATTTTAAGGCGTTGATCTATCTTTTCTATCTTTTTCTTGAGCTGGTTTCATAACAACCTCATATATGCTGCACCGATTTTCCCGCATTAGGTTTTCCCGAGGACGATTGTCCAAAAGTAACGGTGTCCCTTGTGTTGTTTCAGTTTATTTTAGTTATTGATCTGTATATTTCTGAAGGCTGCATTTGTGTTTACTTTGATATTTATGCATTTAAATAACTTGTTAATGCAAAGAACAAGTAGGAGATAGTAAACCAGAAAATGTAGTAGGGGTTTCTGATGTGTTAGATTCATAGATTTTCACATGGTATCGGAGCGATTGCAGGTGAAGGAGGACTGAAGACACTAACAGAAGAAATATGAGGATTTGCAGTAGAGAAGCAGTTGTCCCAAGAGATAGCATTGTTTCAGAGCTGAAGAGGCAAGAGGAAGAGTGACGTAGTGCTAAGGGGGTGACGCAGAGGTTCACGTAGAGTTTGTGTCATCATTTTGAGCCAGGAGAACAGCCAGCGCAGAGGCAGAAGGAGGGACAGATCAGGCCTACGCAGTGCCCGATCATCTTTCTCTGCCTGGAAGGATTGATGCTGAGGCTAGGAGGTGCTGATCCAACTCTCACTGTGATGGCGTAGAGCCAGAAGGGCTTAGATTCTTCAGTTGTCGAGGCTAACGGAGCTGTGCATATTGTGATTTGAGGAGCTGGTGGGACGTTGTTCCGGTCTGTGCAGAACAGTGTTTAAGGAGACGGAACCAAGGTAGAGGGAAGCACTACCTCGACGGATTTCTAGCCAAGAAATCCAGATCCGAGTTGTAGTAGCAAAGGGGGATTGGAGAGGAGTGATTCGATAGTTGGCAGATTTCCAGGAGGGAAGTCGAGACTCAGAGGGAGTCTAGAAGAAGAGCAGAGATGGCAGTGAATGGATTGAGGGATCAGGACAGATTGGATGGGGCTTCCAATTTTGTCATTTGGAAGGCCAGGATCCTGGCAATCTTGGATAAACATCGCATCAAGGAATATGCCTTGAAAACCGTAGTTGTCCCAGTTGACCCGAATGCAAATGAGAAGTATGAGGAAGCCATGGCAAAGGCGAAATGCATGATCCTAGATGGGGTCAAAGATCATGTCGTACCACATATTTCTTAGAAGAACACATCAAATGAGATGTGGCAGACGCTGACCACCTTATACCATGGCTCTTCTGTGCAGGGGAAGATGTTATTGGAGAATCTCTAGCATCTGCGAGACAACGAGGGAAGATGAAGAAGGACATCTCCAAGGTCAAGTCCTTCAACTGTGGGGAGATGGGACATTATGCATCTTAGTGCCCCAGGAACAAAGGCAAGGGAGAAGCTTCTGACTCAAAGGCAGATCCAGCAAAAGCAGAGAAGGATGTCAAGACTGATGATGATTGTGCCATGAGTGTTCATGCACCTCTAGAGAAGAGGTGGGGTGACATCGAGTTGTAGTCATAAGGACTACATGCGAGGGCATGATCCTTGAGGTGCCCAAACTCTTGGATCACATTTGGCTATAGGAGCCCTTAACGACAGTAGCATGGTGACAGGTGTTGGGTGGAGCAAAGTGTGGTGAAGCGGCAAGGTAGGGCTAGAGTGCAAAATTTTGTAGCAGCGCAGTAGAGGTTGCAGCGGTGAACAGATGGAGCAACAGATAGCAGCAGAGGTAGCTTCAACATCACGAGGCTTCCAGACTGACCAGGATGTCAGTATTTGGGGAAGTTAGTTACCTACTTCTCGATAACTAAGTTGTAGTGCAACAGTTAGCAGTGGCAGTGCTACGGGTAGCGTGGGGCAGCATTTTGAGAGGGAGCTGTAGTACAGCTGTAGCAGTGGTAGTGTCATGGGAAGCAGTACAAGAAGCAACAATACAGAGGATGTGAGGCAGCAGGCCAAGCATCAACACAGGTACCAATGTGGAGGATCAACGTGATGTTTCTATGGTGAAGCATTACTAGAGCACATTCCTCGCTAAGAGGGAGTGTTGAGTATTGGTAGCATCAGATGTGCTCTAGCCATGAAAATTGGTAGAGAGGGTAAGGAACATGAGATCTTGAAGACCCAGAAATCGTTTGGGGAAATTCCACCCGGATGGAGAGATATTAAAATAATTAATATTTTTAATGGGGTTTCTAAGTATAAACTTAGGAAAATTAAAATATTAATGTGTATTAATATAATATGGGTGAGAAAGTTCTAAATAATGAGGATAAAGCCAGATCTAATCTTAGTCGTTGATTAGGGATTTAATCTTGGCCGTTGAATCGTCAACAGGAAAAGTATAAGAGGAGGCTTGAGGGTTAGTTGGAGACACACCAAGATACCAAGAGAGATCAGTCAGTTCGATTTTCTAGGGTGAGGTTTGTCGAGGAAATCGAACAAGTGATTAGTTGTAGTGAGGGGTAGTTTGGCAGGAGGCCGAAGAATACATATCAGAGAGGTAGCGCAGAGCTTATGAGGGTTGACGCAGAGGCTAAGGAGGCCAGCACAGAGGACACAGAGGGCCAAAGAAGCTAACGCAGAATCCGTATAGGTTGACGTAGAAGACATAAAGGGCTTCAGAGGCTGTGCTGAGGTTATTCAGTGGGACAGACTAAGAGCTGATTCGCTGATGCAGAGCCAAAGAGGGTGATCAGTCACTATGGGATTGTTCATCTGGCTACTGATCAGTTAGAATATCTGTCTCCGGATAGAGGTATTGCTGCCAAGGATATTCTCTGAAGGGTGAGCCATTTTTGGCACCCTAGTTGTATTCAAAAATCTCCTTAATAATAAAACCCTCATATATGCTGCACCGATTTTCCTGCATTGGGTTTTTCCGTGGACGATTGTCCAAAAATAACGGTGTCCCTTGTGTTGTCTCAGTTTATTTCAGTTGTTGATCTGTATATTTGTGAAGGCTACATTTGTGTTTACTTTGATATTTATGCATTTAAATAACTTGTTAATGCAAAGAACAAGTAGGAGATAGTAAACCAAAAAATGCAGTAGGGGTTTATGATGTGTTAGATTCAAAATTTTTTACACTGCTCAATATCTGACCACTACTAGCCACTACATTTGTCCCTTTGACATCTGACTGCACCATCTGCCACTGATCCATCCTGCTACTGCATGCTATGGTCTGTCGTAGCAAGGTATTGATTCATGAGGTGGACCTCCTCAAGAATCATGTAGCTCTCTAGGGCTACAAAACCAAATCACCCCACATCACTCTTGGAGGTATATCGGTGATCATGGCAAACTCTTCCTCCAATCTAGAGGACATCCTGTCGATCTCTGCGAATGCAACCTGTTGATTCTGCTTCTCCTCTTTGTCCTTCTTTCTAAGAGGACATTGAGTGCTATAGTGGCCAAGCTCACCATATCTGAACCATTTCACATTGGAAATGTCCTTCCTCCTGCGCTTATCCTGCTACCCCTTTGATGCGAGGGCCATTGATGGTGCTCTTCACGCAGATCAACCCATATTCGATCCTAATCTAGCAACTTGTGTCTGCCTAGAATACTCTAGACAAAGACCTACCATTCTTTGGAAACGTTGTTTAGAGCTAACCACACCAATGTTGTAGGTTGGGGTGCTAACCCTACTGCAGATAGCTGGTCCCGGACATCTTGAAGCCTAGTGAGAAGGGGTCTATGCGCTCCCCCTTCTGCATCCTTGTACATCTCAACTTCTCCTCAAGATACATCTTCTGCTTCTTGGAAGATCCCTGGTATAGCGTAGCAAGTGCCTTCCACATTTGTCAGGCAGTATCTTTGCCAGCTATGTGAGACGCCATGTGATCTCGAACCCCATCGAGAATCAACCTCTTTGCTTTTGCCATCTCCATCTTGTAGGCCTCTAGCGATCTGCATCTGCGGGTACAACTACCACACTATCAATGTAAGTTTTGAGATCGTATTCATCTATAAGACAAGAAATTATTGCCTTTCAGATCACATAGTTGGAGGCTCCCTCCAAGCGATCATGATCTCTCAACCCTGCTGATGCCATCTCTGAAGAAAGTCGAATTCCTCCTCTTCTCCTCTGCGCAACTGTTGATTGGCTCTACGCACTCCCTGCTGGAGTGGGCAAATCTGCTCACAACTACTGCTTCTTTGCTAGGAAAATTGAACTTTTGGGCTATAAGTTCCCTGAGGAAAGAATTCCCCTAGTGTGTGCTCTTCCTTCTTCCTGACGTTATTTTGCACTAGAAAACTGCTGCAAAATAATTGCGTCCAAACTGAAGATCTGCTATGCAAGGAAAATACGGCTTCTCCCTTTGCCTTTGGAAATATTTGATATTGAAAATTTATTCTCTATCGACTCTCTCAGAGAAATAAACTTTCCTCAAAAACTAACCCTCCTGGCCCAGGACTGCGCTGCCTCTGAGGGTTTCGAATTGCTGCCTATGTAGAGTTTCGAAATTCCTATTCCCTTCTACAACTGAGCTCTCCGACTTCTATTTGCACTCTGAAACCATGTGAAAATTTAGAAAACCTCGAATCCTACTGCAACAACTGATTAAGTTTCTTCTATTTGTTAATTTAATTTGAACAAATTATTTACTGTGTTCTACGATAAGTATCGAAACTAATACACTGCAACCTTCACAAATAAAATATTGCGGAAGAAAAATAACGCTGGAAGAATATATGCACACACACACAAGTACATAGTTATTTTTGGACCAATGTCCCCAGAAAAACCCAACTTTGGAAAATTGGTGCAGCAACTGAGGGTTTTATTATTATGTAGTAGTAAATCTGAGTACAAATTATGGATGCTCAAGAGAAATGACTGATAAAACGTCTAGTGAGAAAAATCTCACCTCCCATTGGTGATCTGACACTGACCTTGGCTCAAGATGAGTTGATCTCTGTTGCCTCTGCACAGTCCCTACGTTAGCCTACGCAGTGCTGCATCCCACAACTCAGACCAACGTCTCTCTCGCTAACTGATCAACTGATGTTTGGAAGATCGGTTCTCCTGGCCTCCGAGCTCCCACTTCGGCATTTGGCACTGAATCACTGCTTCTCCCCAACAAAATAAAGATTCCATTTTGAAGCACTACGCTTCCTCTCTGCATTGCGTTGCCTCTCTGTAGCACTCACTGCCTCTCTGCTATGCACTCACTGGAATGGAAAATCTTCCTTTGACCTTACTATCGTTGCCCTTCTCTCACTGCTTTGATCTCACTGAATCATGTCCGGCAATTGAATGCTACTACTCTGGAGATCGATTTCCTAGCAAAATCGAATTCCTATTGTCTCAAGTGTGTTCCCCAACCCCCATCCAATTTCTTCTTATAATCCAACGTTGAGACGTCAAGGACCAAGATTAAAACATAATCGATGGCTAAGATTAACTAGAACTCGATCCATGTCTTCTTCTAGAAGATTTTCACCATGACTTAATTAATACCCTTTAATTAATCAGTTTTCCTAAGTTTAGACTTAGGAACCATTAAAAAAAATAATAATTATTTTAATTAAGTCGTCTCTAGGTGGAATTTCCAGAAACGATTTTTGGATTTTGGAGAATACATGTATTCTAGCCTCTCCACCAAGATTTGTGGCTAGAACACATTTGATGCCTACTAAAACTAACAAAATCCACCCTCTAAGGCTTTTTTGTAAACATTCACATTCAAACTCTCAACTATTGAAAAATATATTTTTATTTTAGAAGATATAAGGGTTTCTTCAAGGCCATAAACACTTCTGTCAATATCATGGATTGAGCTCAAAACATGGTGTTCTGATCTGGGAACCCTGAATCACGCTGTCCATGGTGCTGATTTTGACTCAAGCCCTATTCAATCCTACGGAATCTAGTTCACACAACAACCCTTCAAAAGGTGGATTCAAGGGTTCTTCTATTGGTCCTGAAATCTTGTCTCTATCATACCTAACTTTAGCTGTGTACAAATTATCTTTCCACGCCCATCAGGTGGTACACATGAAGACTTTAAATTAACATCCTCCAAATGTAGAGATGTAAATATGTCACTGTTCTGCCCAATTTCTGGGTACCAAACAATCACATCTTTATCATTTTCATAAGTATGGTTAGGTGTCATGCAGTGTGTATTTTCAAAAAGGAAATGATGCCTTTCAAATCTTACGACTTCATAACATGGATTCTCTGTGCAACTCAGATCCTCACAATGACTCATTTTGCTTCTATGTCAACCACATTTATGAGAAATTAATCCTATGACAGTCCCATGCCACTCTTTGTTGTAACACTCATCCTTATTATATATAGGAGGGCCAGTGAAGTTAACTATGTAAGACTTATGAGTTGATTTGAAGACTACTATTTCCCTTGTGCCTACAACAACATCCTTCCCCTTCATCATAACTGTCATGCCGTGTATTTTATTTTATTTTATTTTTTTAATTCTCTTTTTGAATTTCTCCTAGGACAACCAGCATATCATCATTGTCCATGGGGTTAGAGACGCTGTCTTCTTCTGTAATGTTCCTGAACAGGAATATAAGTGATATACAAAGCATGCAAACAATCCAACAATCAGAAAAACGAAATATACATTAAGCACCCATGGAAACACTAGAAATAGAGAACTATTGAGCCATTTTATTACTTCTGCAGAAGCAAATACAATAGTAAAATAGAATGGTGCATCTGGGCTTGTCTTAATGGACAAGCATGACAAAGCCCAGGTGAGAAAATGCTAAACTGAGGGCTGCTACAACTGCTGCAACAAATTGAACTGCGCTGCCCTAGGAAATGGTTATGTCTGCTGACTTCGAAGGGCTGGAATCACTGCTTCCCGTGCTCAGAAAATTATGAGATTTCAGCTCCTTGCTCCTTCACTCATCCTTATTATATATAGGAGGGCCAGTGAAGTTAACTATGTAAGACTTATGAGTTGATTTGAAGACTACTATTTCCCTTGTGCCTACTACAACATCCTTCCCCTTCATCATAACTGTCATGCCGTGTATTTTATTTTATTTTATTTTTTTAATTCTCTTTTTGAATTTCTCCTAGGACAACCAGCATATCATCATTGTCCATGGGGTCAGAGACGTTGTCTTCTTCTGTAATGTTCCTGAACAGGAATATAAGTGATATACAAAGCATGCAAACAATCCAACAATCAGAAAAACGAAATATACATTAAGCACCCATGGAAACACTGGAAATAGAGAACTATTGAGCCATTTTATTACTTCTGCAGAAGCAAATACAATAGTAAAATAGAATGGTGCATCTGGGCTTGTCTCAATGGACAAGCATGACAAAGCCTAGGTGAGAAAATGCTAAACTGAGGGCTGCTACAACTGCTGCAGCAAATTGAACTGCGCTACCCTAGGAAACGGTTATGTCTGCTGACTTCGAAGGGCTGGAATCACTGCTTCCCGTGCTCAGAAAATTATGAGATTTCAGCTCCTTGCTCCTTGGCCTAAACCCAGAAAAACCCACGTAGGAATTGGCCAAACGTTGACCTTATAATTTTGGCACAAATTCCCCTTAGCTTCCTCTAGCTGCTGGCTCAGTTGGGACCCCTGTTTGACCCCTTATATCTGCCCAAAAAATTCTGTAAAATTAGAAGTGTGATCCTTGCCCAAAATCCATAAAAACCCAGAAAGGAATTTAGCTGGTTTAGACTTCTAAAATTCGACCCCCTTTGGAGCCTAGTTTCAGCTGCAGCTGCAAAACTCGACCTGCTGGAATCTGCTTGTAATTCCTTCTGGAAATGGACCCAAAGTGCTGGGTTGGCCTCTGCTATCAATCCACTGACTTCCCGGATGGGCTTCCGGCCTATGGCACCTGCTCCTTAGCTCCACGAAATTGCTGGGCTGGCCCTCTCTGCTGTCCCCAAGTCCAGTAATTCGAATTGCTGGGATGTTGGCTTTGTTGGCTCAGAAACTCACAAGAAAGGTTGGCCCTTTTCTGCTCCCCTAATCCTATAACTCTCCCAGAAAATGCTTGATCACTGATAGCTCCAAACTCCCCCTGTGTATTCTCTAGCAGACCAGAAACACACACTCCCTGTTGTAGCTGAATGGTAGTGCTGTAACACTCCCGGAACTCCTAAAATACTTATGGAACTGCCTCTCTAGGGCGGGCACGGATGTTCCCCGGAAGTAGAGGTTGAATCTCCCGCTTGAAAGATTCGTGGCCAAAACTGCCGGTTGACTTAGCTAAACAGCAGAGCAAACAATCAAGTAATTTTGATTGCAAGGTGTAGGAATGAATCCAAAATGAGAGTTGCTCCCTCCTTATAACTCCTTGGGCCTCCCTAGCCTCATGTGGGCTCCTCTATCCACCCATTTGACTTTCCTTCCAAGCTATTTGAATGGGCCAATTCGAACTCCCATGTGGGTGCCCCCCACATTCCACTAACAACCAAATAAAGTCGAATTGTCTCCTAAGTCTCTAAGTCGAAAATGATGGATTCTCTTCCTTAGCCAAAATTGTGCAAAATTGTGTAGTACCACCCTGTTACAAATGTATTTGAGAAGGGACATGACAGTCCTCCTCTCCCAAATGTTGCTTGGCCTCAAGCAACCTTAAAGTTGGGTGCTCCAAAATGTGCTCACCTTCCCAAGTGGCGTCCTCATTCAGCAAGCTCCTCCATGCAACAAAATCGCTTGTCCTCAAGCAATGCCTGGGCAAGAATCCTCTAACTCTCTCGGAAAATGCTTGATCACTGATAGCTCCAAACTCCCCCTACGTATTCTCTAGCAGGCCAGAAACATGCACTCCCTGTTGTGGCTGAATGGTAGTGCTGTAACACACTCTCGGAACTCCTGAAATAATTATGGAACTGCCTCTCTAGGGGGGGCACGGATGTTCCCCCGAAGTAGAGTTTGAATCTCCCGCTTGAGAGATTCGTGGCTAAACTGTCGGTTGACTCAGCTAAACAACAAAGCAAACAATCAAGTAATTTTGATTGCAAGGTGTAAGAATGAATCCAAAATGAGAGCTGCTTCCTCCTTAGAACTCCTTGGGCCTCTCTAGCCTCATGTGGGCCCCTCTATCCACCCATTCGACTTTCCCTCCAAGCTATTCAAATGGGCCAATTCGAACTCCCATGTGGGTGGCCCCCACATTCCACTAACAACCAAATAAAGTCGAATTGCCTCCTAAGTCCCTAAGTCGAAAATGATGGGTTCTCCTCCTTAGCCAAAAATGTTTAAAATTGTGTAGTAGCACCTTGTTACAAATGTATTTGAGAAGGGACATGACAGTCCTCCTCTCCCAAATTTTGCTTGCCCTGAAGCAACCTCAAAGTTGGGTGCTCCAAAATGTGCTCACCTTCCCAAGTCGTGTCCTCATCCGGCAAGCTCCTCCATGCAACAAAAATCGCTTGTCCTCAAGCAATGCCTGGGCAAGAATCCTCTCTAACTGTTGCTCCCTACTGTCACTGCAAAATGTGCTAGATGTTATCACCTGTATTGAACCTCAGGCTGAAGGAAGGCAATGCCAGGGTAACCACAAACCACGCTTAGCCAAGTAGCTAGCCCTACTAGGCCGAGAGAGGGCTCTCTCTGTAAGGATCTCAGCCAAGATGACTGGATCGGGTAAAGGATTTTAGGCTAGGTATAGTAGCACGAAGTTTTGATTGGATTTTTAAAGGGTTTTGTCGGATCAGGAGGAGCTGGGAGTTTAGGTCTGGGAAATTAGGTCAAAAATGTAGGGTGTTCAATGGGGCAAGGTAGGCATAGGCTTTAGCACTCTAGGGCTTGATGAGGTGAGATGTTTAAGACTGGTGAGAAGCTAAGAAGGGCATGTGACAATCATGGATCCTTCCTGGATTGTAGAAAACATGAAATGGTGAATTTTTTCCCAAGGCAGAGCATTGATGCAATGAATTCTGCCTATCAAACTTGAAAACATTCAACTAGAAGCAATGAAATGATTAATGGCATACATAAAACATATAAACATATAATCACAGAAGAAGAAACTGTACTAAAACTCCATACCACAGGGATCCCACAAAAATAGCTGCAATTCTTATTAATCTCCTGCCAAATTGCTTACAAAGGTATACAATCAAGGTCTGAGCATCCAACTGAGTCCAACCCCTTACAAAGAGAAAGAAGAAGAAGATGTAGACATGATTTCAACCTCCTCCCATCCTCAAGCATCGAATCCCTATGATGAGGAGCTAATCTAACTAATACTGAACAAGAAACAGGAATATAGGCATCATCAACAACTTGCCTCTAAAAGTGAAAAACTGATTTGTTTGAGCTCAAGCTAACTTCTAAAGCAATGAATCTACCCTCTATCACTATTTATCTATCATAATTACATGCCAAGTTATCATTTACAATGGTAAATCATCCACCATGAGAGAGAATCCATGATTACAATAAAAAACTGGAAGAATAGCAACCCTGAGCAAAAACTGTCAAAAGTGTAGCGCCACTGAACAAAAGCGCATCGCCACTTTCAGGTCAATTTTGGAGGCCTTTCCAGAATCCAAATTGAGCCCATGATAGCTCATTGGAAAGGTCTTCAAGTCTACTTTTCAAAACACCTGGAATTTTGGCATTTGGAGCTCATTTGATGCTTCAAAATTTGATTCTCCCAAGACTGCTTCTATGTATCCAAAAAATGGCAGAAAGGTCACTTTTAGGGTGTTTTTTGACCTTTTGGTGGACCAATTCTGCTCCAAAAACTTTGAAACTTGCTAGGGTGCATGTCCTCGTCGCTCTGAATCCAAAAATGCAAACCATTTCTTCAATGGGTGCCCCTAGGAAAAGCGCAACGCCGGTGGCGCTGCGCTTATAGGTAGTTTTCCTGTGTATTGAAATCCAAAATTTGCAAATGATAAAATTTGCTCAAAAATTGCCCAAAATTGGTGAGAAGCACCATCATCATGTGCTCTGATGAGCCAAGGAAGCTTCAGCCAGCATCCTAAGTTTATCCTCCTCTTTCTTGCCTTTCAAGGCTCGCCTTAGCCTAGTTTTCATTCTCTTGACCCTCATATTGCAAATCTTGTTTCGGGTCCTATAATGATAGGCCATGTGTTTGATCATCTGATTATCTCTGTTGGCTTTCCATAGCAGCTTCTCAAGGTGTAGGTTGACTCTTTCAAGCCAAGTCTCCCTATCATCTTCAATCTCCTGCTCAATAGGAGTCAAAGTGACTTGTGCTTTTACCACTTTGTCGTTTCAATTTGAGCATTTCTAGCTCCATGAGGACTTGTTTGTCACTCAATTGTTTGTTTTCTTGCTCCAAGTATGTAGTGACGTATTTGGCCCTCTCCAAATTGTCTGCCAAAGCTTGCACTTGAGCTTCTCTTACCCGTATGATGATATCTTTGATGGTTTGTTCGTCCTGAGCCTCTAAGTCAATGATTTCAACCCCATGACGAGTATAACGTTGCTCCGGCTCATCATGCTTAGTCAAGTCAAAGTCCCTTTCCTCCTCATCATCAAGACTCTGCTCTGGCATCTTTTCGTTGCCTTTGTGTAGCTACTACACGTGTACTTGCTATGTCGATGAAGAAGGCAAGGCCCCTTCCACATCCCGTGGAGAAAACACTTGCCTATCTGCTGCAAATAATCTCCTAGTGCCCCTCTAATATGTCATGTAAATGGGCACTCCAGCAGTTCTTGTCTCCTTGGCCTCCTCATTTGTTTTCACTGGGCTAGAAGGTCCTCCTGCTTATTGAGGCACTGGTGGAGGAATTTGAGGACCCTTGAAGATTTCATGTGCTGATGGTATGGCTTCCTTTGGACAATATAAGTCATCTTCTCAATACTCCTGAACAAGTAGCAAGGGAGTTTTAACATCCTCACCCTGGTAAAATGCATGAGGAGCCTGATGTGATAAGTGCACAGCCTGGAGAATCTGCCCTCACAAGTGAAATACTTCATGATGATTTTCATCATGGGGACATAGTTGTTCTCAAGAAACCTGAAAGGAAATAGTCTCTTCACCTGATTTCTGTACTGGGGTTTGATATAAGGTTCATAATAGAACTCATCTAGATCCTGGCTCTTGAACCACTTCTCCCCTACATTAGGAATCTGGGTGGCATCTGAAATAATGGAAGATGAAATGGTGAAAGTTACCCCAGCGAGGGTCACCCTGTTGTCTTGAAGATGTGCTGCAAAAAGTCTAGTGAGCCCCGGGTGATATTGAACTCTCTCAACCTGTTCACAGAATTCATAGCAGCCAAGGTATCTGAAGCATGTGACAGCTAACTCATAGACCTACAATTCCCTAAGGTTTGATGGCTCTTCTTTGATGATCCTGCCTCCCTTGTGTGGTTTTCTCGATTGCATGGCTCTATCAGCTAAAGTGTCACTACCTGTGTTCTCCTCCTCATAGTCTTGGTCTTCCAGGTCCATGTTTGCAAGGTTGAGGTGTATGGAAATGAGGAATGTGGGGATAGAAGATGAGCTTGTGGCTAGGAAATGAATGGAGGAGTAGGAAATGAGAGGGAGGGTTTTGTTTGCTTGAGATTTGCTCTTAGGGAAGAGGGACAAAGGGGAATGTGAATGATATGGAATAATGGTAAAGGGGAAAAGTGAATTTTAGGATTGTAGGGTTGGGTGCTAGGATGAATAATAAGGATTTTAGGGTTTAAGCATCATTAGGGGGATTTTAGGGTTTGAGATTAAACATGGCAAACGATGCTTATAACTTAGATTTGCTCTTAGGGAAGAGGGACAAAGAGGAATGTGAATGATATGGAATAATGGTAAAGGGGAAAAGGGAATTTTAGGATTGTAGGGCTAGGTGCTAGGATGAATAATAAGGATTTTAGGGTTTAAGCATCATTAGGGGGATTTTAGGGTTTGAGATTAAACATGGCAAACGATGCTTATAACTTAGATTTGCAAATCAAAACCAAGGTGAGGGATATCTACTTACCTGTGATGATGGAGAGCAAGAGCAATTTTGAAGTTTGCTTGAGGGTTTGGAGGTTTTTGGGCTCTCTTGCTAAAAGTGCAACGCCAACGCTCAGAAGCATAGCACTAGGACAAAAGCGTAGCGCCTGTGTTAATTTGCATTGGAAAAATCGGGCAAAAGCGCAGCGTTGGTCTCTAAAAGCGCAGCGCCACTCAGCCAAAAGCGCAGCGCCGGGCTTTCTTCACTCTAACTCACTCAAACTTGTCTTCTTTTCTCACCTTTTCACTCCTTGCTTGGCAAATGAAGATAGTGAATTTGAAAATGAAATGTGAGGGGTTAAATAGGAGTGGATTTTAATTTTTCACTTGAAAAACCCACTTTTCTAAAGTTTCTTGTTCTTCTTTAAAACTTTGTTTTAATGCCTTTTTCTTCTTTGTGTCTTTGCAGGGGGATAAATGCTCAATTTGACTTGATTTCTGCAGTGTTCTTTGTCTTGCAGCAAGGAGAAATGCTCTGGTGCAGCTGAGATCAATTATTACATATAGGGACTTAAAATTACATATGAAATACAAATAAATTTAAAATACTCTGTTTTCACTGCAAAAACATGTTTTTGAGGAGAAAATTACATTAGGTTAAAAGATCATAACTCAATAGCTATGACTTACAAACCATCATGCTTGATTCATCAATCATCCTCATACCCTTGCTGACCTTTATTTACACTTTAAAATCAAACTTTTGACCTTGGTGGTGAAACCCTAAGGCCTAATGAAATATGATGACTGCAGATTGATCACAAAACCATAACTGAAGACAACCTGAAGAAGGATCAACAAGTATACTCTATGAGGGAAAAATTTAGATTTTCTGAAGAGAGGACAACCATCAGTGGATCGGTATGTCATGACCTAATGGAATGATGCAAAATTTTCAGTATGGGACCCCTAAAATGAAAATGCAAAGAGCGAATTTTGATCCCTGATGGAAGTATGCAGATACTGACACTAACACCAGGGTTCTAGATGTGCCACTAGATCGTACTTGACCTCTGCACTATCTTGATATGAAAGAATCCTTCAATACCAGGATCATAGGTAATCTTATCCAACATGAAGCTCCCCTCACTCCACTCTCTATCCTACCTGGTGAAAGTACCAACAGTCCCCTGCTCCATCAGTGAATCGCTAAGGCCCAATGGAAGATCTGTATGATCTCCCCTTGCAGTAGTCGGCGCATCCCTAAAGGTTATTGAGCTGTGAAGAGTTGTGGTGCCCTAGTTCCCTGCTAGGTCCAGAGTGGTGCCACCATGTTGACGTTGCACTACTCTGACTATGTCTTACTCCCCATCATGCGTAGTCAGTATCCTCCTCTCCTAGAACTCGATGGTGGAATACTGGAAGAGGCGAGACACATCTTGCTTAGGCATCTCCATGGCACCAAAGCCTACCCATCCAAATCTAACTTTGAACCTATGCAGCCACAAAGAATGTCTGCCTCCCCATATGATGAAACCCTTTGTGAACCCCCATGTGTCATCCCAAGAGCGAACTATATCACTCTCTGCCACGACTCCACTCATCACGAGTGATCTATCGATCAATTAAATCCCTGTATCCCATAGTCAGACTTGTTGCGGCATAGCCCTGTCAACTGATGGAATCCCTCTGGCCCTTGTCTCTAGTCCCTGCATGTGATCACTATATGGGCTCCATATATCACGGGATAATCTGATGCATGCTAATCTGCCCTGTGCCTTCCACTGTAGTACTGATGATCGCTAAAAGCCATGTGTGCCAAAGAGCTACCCCCTGAATGCAACCAAAAGATGGGTATCCAATACTTGTAATTGACAGGGTATGTGGATCCCTCCTGTCCCTGCCAACCATCTCCCTTGGGTCTTCCATCCGTCCTCTCGATAATGTGCCAATATAAGGTCTGGAGCCTGGACACATACTGGGAAAGTACCTCAGTCGTACCCAGTGTCCTCTGCTCATGCATGGTCCCGACATGCCCTGAGGAAAGAGTGACACATGTCTCCCTCGTGACTAGCTCCCTAGATGTAGGCTTGGTGATGAACGATATGCCACCCCTGCAGATGATCACCTCATCCCCCAACCTATGGCTGTCAACTAACGCAACAATCCAATGTCACCTCTGAAAAGTCTCCCCCCTAGTGCGCTGAGTGTCACGCAAATATCTCGGGTGAGCTCCTCGTCCTTTGCTGCTCATGCCCAAAGTGCAGAAAGTCGACAACAAAATCGATTGCTCTTGTGAGGGATGTAGAAGAGGGTCAGGCGTGTGAGTCCCCGCGGATACCATCAAGTATCGCTCATCTGTGTCCCCGTTTGTCAAGCCCACAAGTCGGCAGTTGGTATGCGACAGAGTGGGGCGATGTGCCCTCGGTTAAACGCGACGAGTTGGCGTGCGATGAGTCAGCGAGTGGGCGAGGCGGTTGCGACGTTTGTTGCGACGATGGGACGAGTTGGTGTTGCGACGCATTAGGATGGTCGGTTAAAGGCGCTCAGGGCATGAGTTGCGACAAGCCAATGGAGAGTCGAAAAACCAAAATTTGGCTAAGTGTGCGAACTTTGCGAAGGAGAGCTTATACCGTGCGAAGTTGGGCATGTGGACTCGGCGGGGCAGCAACATGGGTGAGTCGACATAAAGTGGGGGTGCGGTTGGCCAAATTGGCAGGTCGGCCTGGGCAGGCCGACCTATGATTAATCCGTGGAGAAGCATATAAGTAAGAGGATGCCATGGAGGAGAAAGGCATCACATCAAGTTCAATCATTCTAAGGGCGAGTTCAAATGTTGGGGAACGAGCTAAGGAGTGGGCGAACGAATTAGGCAAGGTGCAGGTGGCTCTAGACTGAAGCACCGAGCCGAGGAAAGATAGAACGAAGTTTCAGGCAGGTAGGCCGCAGTTCGGGGGGTGGCCGCACCGCAGTAGGAAGGCGAGCTGCAGGTCAGCAAGGGGGGAGCTACAGGTTTGCGGGAGGGCAAACATTCAGCGGGCGGACAAGTTTGCGGCTAGTTGCAATGGTGGGCGGTGTACCCAGGGCGAGCCGGGTGGGCGACCTGCAAAGGGCGCCATTGAACAACAGACCGAACGACGAGTTTTGTTGGTTAAGTCTGCGGTAGGATGCGTGGAGGTGTAGGTGGAGAATCGGGTGGTCGGGTGATCTGCGGACAGGCACCAGGAAGGGCGACATGCCGGAATCAAAGGCCGAACGGTGCGACAAGTTGGAGAATTGGTTGTGCGACAAGTTTGTGCAGAGGGCGACCCGAGGGTGGGCGACCCGAGGGTGGGCGCCTCTGCCTGACGAGTTGGGTGACCCGACTCGGCAGGGGTGGGTGCTCTTGAACGACGATTCGGGCACTGCTGAACGGTGCAGGCCGAATTGTGTTGTTTGACAAAGTTGTTGAAGGGAAGTTTGGGGTTCCCTCACAAACGCTGTAAATGCATGTTTATTTATAAAAGATTATTATTATCATTGTGGGCAGACTCATATTCAGGGAGTTGCCCCTCCCGTTAAAGATTGTATCTGCTGTGCATATGTGTAAATGATAATGATGATGAAAGAAGATTAAAAGAATGTTTCTGCTGTGTTATGAATGTTAATGCTTAGAAAGTGAAAAATAAACTAAGTATGGAATATTAGGCGTAGTCCACATTTAAAAGTATTGTTAAAAAGAAATCGGGTGGTGGTGCCACACCTGCCTATGAGCGGTTGAAAGACTACCGCCAAGATAGGGGCGTGACAGTTGGTATCAGAGCCCCTGATTTGTAGAAGTGAAGTGTTACTACTACACTTCGTGACAGGTTTAGCAGGGGTGAAGCATTGCACTTGGGCCAAGCTAAATGACGAGACATGGCAAGTTTGGAAGAATGCCAAGGGAGGCTCTTGCTGACCTTATATAGGTTGAAGCAGATGAAAGAAGAGAACCCACGGATTCGGGATGAACTTGAAGTCTTGGAAAGAAATGTTGAAGATGAACTTCTTCGACTTGGTTGGGCAATGGAGCAAGATGTAGCTGCAGATTGCGATGATGAAGAAGAGGAAGTCGTGATGTATGAAGATGTTGCATATATGACAATGATGGAGGAGGAACTTGAAATTGCTCAAGTTGGACGAGGATCGTGCATTTTGCAAACATTGATGGATGAGGACACTCACATGGAGGATCCTCATGATGAAGTAAGTATTCCTATTACTACTTGTATTTCATTGGAGCTTTAAGAGGATGGGCCATATGCAGTGAACAACAAAGTCAGTTTGCCAATACGATGGACGACCTTACCATGGATGTCTACGATAAGACCTTGTACGGAGAAACAAGGACCATTGATTGTTGCAGAGCTTGTTGGGGTTGTTTGTGACCTTATGGAAAAAGGTGCAATTGCCCGTGACAAGGGAGGAACGTGATGATCATTGCAGAGGAATGGGTCATGCTTTAGCCATATGGAGAATTGGCTAAGTGCCCGGCATGACTCATGGATAGATTGGAGAAAGGGCACACACTTGGGTTTGATGATACTTGGGTGGACTTCTCATGGCCGAGACCAAGAGGTAATCTTGGTGGACCCTTTAGTGGGGGAGCCATGATGGAAAGGACTCATATGACTTGATGATATATATGGTTTGAGTGACCGAAGGGCACTAGACCTGATTGAGGAGTTGGATGAAGATGACGGATGTTGTGATGGGTCTACTTAGTTGGACAACATGGGCAACTTGAGTCATGGACATCGAGTTGGATAGATGGAGCATGGGTAGTCTTATGCAAGGACATTATGCGGGAGCACTCGTAGAGATGTTACTTATGGGCATCCAATGAGGAGTGCCAAAGCAGTGATGTTGTGTGGATGGATTTGCTGATGTGACATGGAGACTTTTACTTATGAGCTGATGGGGATGTTGTGCACTCTTGTACAACAAGGCCATGGACTTGTGGATTTGTGAGCAGACTACAGAGTATCCATACTACATGAAGAGCTGAGGCATCTTGCAGTGACCTTTGGGGCCGAGATGTGTATGCTTGCTAGGATGTTGGTTGGAGATGATTCATGGAGCTCATGATGACATGAGATTATTGCAGCGATTGGAGGCTTCATATTATAGTGGACTTGGAGGATTTGATGCATTGAGGAGCTGAGGTCAGTGACTTTGATGCAATATGGGGTGCATACTTTTGAGTACATTTATGGGTGTGCTTGAGAGAGTGACTTGATGTGGAGGATCGATATGAGACACTTTGGAGTTGATGGAGTTGCAATGATGATGATGCCTTGGTGGCAACACTTAGGCATGGGTTGAGCCGAGACTCAACCTCTTTTGATACATGGGAGCTGATTGGTTTCTGACCATGGGAAACACATGGATGATGAGACAGGTGCATACTTGTTTCTTTGGCAGACTTGAGGGATGGCACATTACAGATGTGATGGAGGTTGCTTCATGGACCTGGATGTGGCACATTGAGAGTCGGTTTGATGAGAGGATCTCTTCATTTTGAGGAGATGGATCTTATACATATATGGATGATGATGTTGGGATAGATGTAGCTGATTGACATACAACGCATTGACACCAAACATCATGGACAACATGTTGCGAATGAGATGGAGATTACTTCATGGACTTGGGCATGGCTTACTTACCTTTTGATGGAAATGCGATGGATTCTTGATCGAGTTGATGATGTGACAGGGTGCTGAGAGAAATGACCAATGATGACATGAGGAGGTGCATTCTCATGGTTTGAGCGCGACAGTTGGATTAGCTACCCGACTAGTTCGAATCATGAGGGACGTCAATGTACTGACATATGTTAGCATTGAGTTGGAGTATCATGGCAGCAGTTCACATCATGGCGATACATGATGGGGTCGACACGATATATTGCAGTGAGCATGTAGCTCGAGTTGGAGGGACCAGCCTTCCACGGTGGGGCAGCATGTGGAGTTGCGACGGAGGTGGTTGATGATCATGGATTGAGGAGACTTTCCTATTCATGGAGACATGAGCCTTTATGGTTTGTGCGATGGAAGAGTAGAGGTGGGAAACATGGACATTTTGGATGTTGGAGCTAGCGACAATTTGCAATGTCATATGATGGTGTTGTCGAGGACGACAACCATTTAGAGTGGGGGAGTATGTCAAGCCCACGAGTCAGCAATTGGTGTGCGACGGAGTGGGGTGACGCGCCCTCGGTTAAACGCGACGAGCTGGCATGCGACGAGTCGGTGGTGCGATGAGTTGGCGAGCGGGCGAGTCGGTTGCGACGTTTGTTGCAACAATGGGACAAGTTGGTGTTGCGATGCATTGGGGCGGTCAGTTAAAGTTGCCCGGGACACGAGTTGCGACGAGCTAATAGAGAGTCGAAAAATCGAAATTTGTCCGTGTGCGAACTTTGCGAAGGAGAGCTTATACCGTGCGAAGTTGGGCATGTGGACCCAGTGGGGTAGCAACATGAGTGAGCCCACGTAAAGTGGGGGTGCAGTTGGCCAAATTGGCAGGTTGACCTGGGTAGGCCGACCCATGATTAATTCGTTGGAGAAGCATATATGTAAGCGGACGCCATGGAGGAGAAAGGCATCACATCAAGTTCAATCATTCTAAGGGTGAGTTCAGATGTTGGGGAATGAGCTAAGGAGTGGGCGAACGAATTAGGCAAGGTGCAGGCGGCTCTAGACTGAAGCACCGAGCCGAGGAAAGATAGAACTAAGTTTCGGGTAGGTAGGCTGCAATTCAGGTGGGCGATCGCACTGTAGCAGGCAGGCGAGCCGCAGGTCAGCAAGCGGGCAAGCTATAGGTTTGCGGGAGGGAGAACATTCGGCGAGCGGACAGGTTTGCGGCTGGTCAGAACGATGGGCGGGGTGCGCCCAAGGCGAGTCGGGCAGGCGACCCACAGATGGCGCCGTTGCATGATAGACCGAATGACGAGTTTTGCGAGTTAATTCTGCGGTAGGATGTGTGGAGGTGTAGGTGGAGTGCCGAGTGGTCGGGCGGGCTGCTGACAGGCACTGGGAAGGGCGAAACACCGGAAGCAGAGGCTGAACGGTGCGACGAGCTACAAAACTAGTTGTGCGACAAGTTTGTTGCGGAGGGCGACCCAGGGGTGGGTGCCTTTGCCTAACGAGTTGGGCGACTTGACCCGGTAGGGGTGGGCGCTCCTGAATGACAATTCGGGCACCCCTGAACGGTGCAGGCCGAATGTGTTGTTTGACAGAATTGTTGAAGGGAAGTTGTGGGCAGACTCATATTCAGGGAGTTGCCCCTCCCATTAAAGATTGTACCCGATGTGCATGTGTAAATGATAATGATGATAAAAGAAGATTAAATGAATGTTTCCACTGTGTTATGAATGTTAATGCTTAGAAAGTGAAAAAGAAACTAAGTATGGAATGTTAGGCGTAGTCCACACTTGAAAGTATTGTTGAAAAGAAATCGGGTGGTGGTGCCGCCCCTGCCTATGAGCGGTTGAAAGACTACCGCCAAGATAGGGGCGTGACACCGTCGATCCTGGGTGAACTACGCCCATAGGTATGCTCGGTGTTTCTGTCCAAGGGTCTGCCTGGAGGCAACACTTTAAGACCTTGTTGTGCGGCACTATACACCCCTACATACCACCGATCATCCCAGTACTATTGGACATGCCACTGTACACCGCGGCCCACCCCTGTACATCGCTGGATACCCTCGGCTACGGCTATGCCATCCTGTATTGGCCTGTGTCCCGCCTGTGTCACTATACCTATCACTTCTCGCATGTACTCATTGAGATGTGAGGCACTCCCACTCCACAGTGCAGTCCAACATACTACGACACACCACCCTGCATCACCATGCTCCTCTGCAAGCCCCTACTCCTTTCTCCATAGCCCTGCACACCACTGGATGTTATGGCCTAACATTGGGTCTGTATGCATCAGACTACATCCCTCTACACAACACTGAACCCTATGACATAACTTTGTGTAGTCCTGTGTACCACTGCCCATTGTTGTACCATCCTGCAACATACAGTATCCTGCATGGGCCAAACTATCCACCTCTCTGCTAGTACACCCTCCATGATGTGGGCTACATCCTCCCATCTGCTTTAAAAGCCCTGAGCGGCCTGACTCCCCACATGCTAATGGAAATAACACTACTGCACCAATCCTTAATAGTCCCTGCATCCCATATGTTAGTAAGAGAGCACTCTTTCCATGCCATTCCCTATTTGATAGCTTGTCGATCATCTGTGTCCCCGTTGATCCTGGGTGAACTACGCCCAAAGGTATGCTCGATGTTTCCATCCAAGGGTTGCCCTGGAGGCAACACTCTAAGACCTTGCTGTGCAGCACTATACACTCCTGCATACTACCAATCATCTTAGTACTCCTAGACATGCCACTGTACACCGCAACTTACCCCTGTACACAGCTGGATACCCTCAGCTACAGCTATGCCATCCTATATTGGCCTGTGTCCCGCCTGTGTCACTATACCTATCAATTCCTGCATGTACTCAATGCGATGTCAGGCACTCCCACTCCACAGTGCAGTCCGACATACTATGACACACCACCCTGCATCTCCATGCTCCTCTGCAAGCCCCTGCTCCTCGCTCCATAGCCCCGCACACCACTAGATGTTATGGCCTAACATTGGGTCTGTATGCATTAGACTGCATCCCTCTACATAACACTGGACCCTATGACATAAATCTGTGTAGTCCTGTGTACCATTGCCCACTGTCATACCACCCTGTAACATATAGTATCCTACATGGGCCAAACTATCCACCTCTCTGCTAGTACACCCTCCATGATGTGGGCTACATCCCCCCATTTGTTCTGAAAGACCTGAGCGACCTGACTCCCCACATGCTAACGGAAATGACACTATTGCGCCTATCCTAAATAGTCCTTGCGTCCCATATGTTAGTAAGAGAGCACTCTCTCCATACCATGCCCTATCTGATAGCCTGTCGATGCCACCTCCTCCTATCTGCTTCTACCAGAGCAAGCTAGTCACCCTGTGACTCTATGCACCGTCAATATGCCAAGACAACTCTTGATGGAGATCTGAAAATGTGGGTGCGCTCAAACGTCAAGTCCATGACATAGCTACTACCATCACCTACCAGCTCTATGATGTGATGGAAAATCCCATCGGGATCCCAAAGACAGTCTGACGCTCGAGTCCCTCTGGTAATCCATGGCCTTTGCTGACATGTGGCCATGGATGTATCCAACCGCTTAACCTATTCCATCGAGTACCAGCTCAGTACCTCTCACCATCCAATCCCAAAGGAGAGATTGAATGTGTAATCCTCTGTGGAAGGAACAAGCCCTCCAAGTTGATGTGGTATCATGCTTAGCTCAGTGCTGCTAACCTCTCCACCCCCTCGGGTACGTCTAGACAACTCGGCCTCCCTAAATCCAACACATAAGGGTAGGTTGATAATGCTATAGACCTCGCTAGTGGGCCTCTGAAATGAACTGTGCTGAAAACCCAACGCGCTGCCTCTATGTTGCCCCTCATCAATGGCTAGCCCAAGGGATGGTTGCACATCCTCCTCCATCACGGGCTCGACATGAGCCTTCAATTGCTCCTCCATAGATAACCCAATATGCACGATATGCTCACCAGTCAGCTGTAGGCGACTATTGGCAGGCAACTCCATCATAGATCTAGATGCCTCTGTACCTATTGGCTCTTCAGCAACGATGGAGCTGTCTTTCGGCACCTCATCAACCTGTGGTGCATCATTATCACCTGAGAACTCGGTCACAACCCGGAATACCTCATTAATGGATGACGCCGCGTCAATGGGTGTATTCTCAACTGTCTCCTTTCCAACCATGGCCCCTTCAACTACTCTTTCATCTTTTTCCTTAATACTTCTCATCATCCTTGCAAAATCCCACTTAATCTCCATTGGTTTGTGCATACCCCCTAGTTCACAGAATTCCCAAAAAGAGAGGGACACCTAAATGCCATAACCCAATGATTGGTATGCCCTCCAGTTCACCCCCAATAACTCCACATCTGTTGCAATCATGTCCGGATTCCCAACTGAGGAATGAATCAACTTCTTCCCCACATCAATCATCATTTGTTGTATCCTCACCACCTCATTCCAGGTGACTACCATGTTGTTTGATTCTAATCTTTCCCACAGGCTGAGCCAAGATTATGGCTCTGATACCACTGTAATGTTCCTAAACAGGAATATAAGTGATGCAAAGCATGCAAACAATCCAACAATTAGAAAAACGAAATATACATTAAGCACCCATGCAAACACTGGAAATAGAGAATTGATGAGCCATTTTATTACTTCTTCAGAAGCAAATACAATAGTAAAATAGAATGGTGCACCTGGGCTTGTCTCAATGGAAAAGCATGACAAAACCTAGGTGAGAAAATTCTGAACTAAAGGCTGCTACAACTGCTGCACCAAACTGAACTGCGCTATCCCAGGAAACTGTTATGTCTGCTGACTTCAAAGGGCTGGAATCACTGCTTCCTGTGCTTAGTAAATTATGAGATTTTAGCTCCTTGCTCTTTGGCCTAAACCCAAAAAAACCCACAAAGGAATTGGCCAAATGTTGACCTCAGAATTTTGGCCCAAATTCCCCTTAGCTCCTTTAGCTGCTGGCTTAGTTGGGTCCCCTGTTTGACCCCTTAGATCTGCCCAAAAAATTCTATAAAATTAGGAGTGTGATCCTTGCCAAAACCCCAACAAAACCCAAAAAGGAATTTGGCTGGTTTAGACTTCTGAAATTTGACCCCCTTGGAGCCTAGCCTCAGCGGCAACTGCAAAACAAGGCCTACTGGAATCTGCCTGTAAATCCTCCCAGAAATAGACCCAAAGTGCTGGGCTGACTTCTGCTATCAATCCCTTAACTTCCCAGATGGGTTTTCGGCCTATGGCACCTGCTCCACGAATTCGCTGGATTGGCCTTCTGCGCAGTCCCCAAGCCCAGTAATTCGAATTGCTGGAATGCTGGCTCTGAAACCCACAAGAAAGGTTGGCCTTTGTTGCACCCCTAATCCTCTAACTCTCCTGGCAAATGCTTAATCACTGATAGCTTCAAACTCCCCCTGCGTATTCTCCAGCTAGCCAGAAATACGCACTCCCTGCTATGGCTGAATGGTAGTGCTATAACACATGTCGAGAACTCTTGAAATACTTATGGAGCTGACTCTCTAAGGCAGGCATGGATGGTCCCCCGAAGTAGAGGTTGAATCTCCCGCTTGAGAGATTTGTGGCTAAACAACCGGTTGACTTAGCTAAACAACAGAGTGAACATTCAAATAATTTTGATTGCAAGGTGTAAGAATGAATCCAAAATTAGATTTTCTCCCTCCTTATAACTCCTTGGGCCTCCCTAGCCTCATGTGGGCCCGTCTATCCACCTATTCAACTTTCCTTTCAAGCTATTCGAATGGACGAATTCGAACTCCCATGTGGGTGGCCTGCACATTCCACTAACAACCAAATAAAGTTGAATTGCCTCCTAACTCCCTAAGTCGAAAATGATGGGTTCTCTTCCTTAGCCAAATTTGTGAAAATTTGTGTAGTAGCACCCTGTTACAAATGTATTTGAGAAGGGACATGACATCTTCTAATCCTGGGCTCTGGTTTTTTCATTCATGACAGTTGTAATATCATCCTTGTCTCACTAGGCAGCAAACTACTCATGATGGTCTCTGATAGCATTGAAGAGGGGCCTGCCAAACAATTACTCCATGCCCATTTTCTTGTCTCCATTGGTTTCTTTAGTGGTACCAACAATGTTAACCTTCTCAGATTCTGAGCTCACAATCTCTTCAACAACAATAGTAGTATCACCCTTTGATTGGAATGGAGTATTATTGTTGTACAGAAGGTCAAGGACATCTTTATTACCTTCAAACCAACAACATTGATCCTCCTTTGGAGCAGCATCTTCAGAACCATTTGAGGCATTAGATTGAAAATACTATCATCTTCAAAGTAGCCCACAAGGCTCTCCACCAAGGTTTCACTGTCATTTTCCAAAAGGTCAAGAAAAGTTCCTCCTTCTAATACTTGTTTTTTGTCAATGCCTTCATTGTGTTCTACATGCCCAAGAAGGCCTTCCTTTTGCAGGGCTTCCAATAAGGATTGATAGCTGTCCTCAAATCCCTGCAATCTTGGGCCACAAAACCTGAGAAAACTTCTAATTGAAGCTTTTGGTGACGGAATAACAGTTGGATTGCAAGAATTCTTGAGCCAGTCACTATGCTCTTGTCCCAAAGAGAAAATGAATAATTTCATCATGGCATCTTTGTGTCTTTCTTCAAATTTTGAGATGTGCTTCATGTGGGACAACTACCAACGAGATGCCATCAAATGTGGAAAATCCTGTAAAAATGTGGATGAGGCTTGTTTTGATATCCTGGGTTGTCCTCAATATCCAATGCTAGCTACAATACATGTAATTCCCAAGGAGCCATCACTCATCCATCCAAATTGCAATTGTGAAAATTCAAATTTACAATTTTGTACCTTTTTCACAATGGAGTTGCCACTTTTAGATGTCAAATACCTTCAAATGGTGCTAGTCTCACCTCGCAAGCACCAAGTCTTCAAAATAATCAAAGAATAAGGACTTCGTTCTTCCTGTGGAGTGATCTAGATGGGTAGATCTTCAAAATTTAACTTCACCCACTATTGTCTTCTAAAAAATGGAAATTTTCCCTGGCAGTGATGCCAAAAATTTTACAACAAAATCTTGCACTTCTAGAGATAAAGTCCAAAAGCTCAAGTGCAAGAGCCACTGAACCTTAGAGGGGGACACTGTCACCTCACCAACCCTCTTCTCACTTCTAGCCAACTCTCCTTTGACTCAAGGGAGGTTCTTCCTATAGATCATAGTGATCTAATGGCCCAATCACACCAAGTCAAAAGATCTCCAAAGCTTCTGCTTCACAATCCACCAATCAAATGATCTTTGACCAAACTGGGCTTAGGTGGAAGATATGATCATTAGGTTTCTTAGAGTAATCAGGGTTAGAGTTCAAAGGGAATGTTCCCAAACATCACAACTACCAGATTTCTTAGGAAAGTGGAATCATAGCGAAACAATTTTTATTATTTACAAAGAATGTATAAAGTGATGGAGAATGAAGAATGTGTGCCTTGGCTTATCAATGACTAGGCACGTGGAGTTAGATGAGAAGTGAGTCAATGGCCAAGACTTTGGTTGGAGCAAGAGAGAGAAATGCCTCTCAATCAACCAACTAGAGATTTAAGGTCAAGGAATGTTATTCTAAGTTTCCTTGATGGATACTAGGTGGAAAATATTGTAATGGAGATTTTACTTTTAGAGCCATAAAATGTTCAACATATCATGAAACTTTATAGAAACCCTAATTCTACAACATTGCAAAATGGAAGAAGATACGATAAAATAGCACAATTCACCATTGCATCACTTCATCAATCCAAGAGAAAATCCATTGAAGCAATTTTATCCTCCCCAAGACAATTCAATCAACTTGAAATATCCATAGCCAAACTTTCACAAGAGAAAAATCATGTAAAATTTTAGATTGCCCAGGATATTTCTCCCCCAAAACTCCATTAGAAAATGAGAGGAAGTGCACCTCTATTTATAAAGGAGATTCTCAACTTTCCTGATAATAAAACAATAAATTTCTAAGCTAAAATCACCTAAATTAGCCTAAGGAGGGGCCAAAGGCCCTCTTTACAAACTAATTAATCTAAATTAATATTAAATGGGGTTTCTAATGTCACATGTAAAAAATTTAGGGGCTCAAGCCCTCAAAAGATGACCCTTCTCCACAAATGAAGGGTAAAAAGAGGGTTTTGGTGTAGCATCCAGCGTCCAAAGGCCTTTCCGTAATGTAACCTTCTTTAAGCTATCTCCCAAAGGGTGTCAGAGTCCTCCAAGTCATCTACCAAGGCTATAATGGGCATTTGGCATCTAAACCAGCGCTTAGTGACTAAAGGGTGACAAAATCCTCTAAGTCATCTCCAAAGGTGCCTTCAGACCTGCCATGAAACCTCCAAAGTGGGCACAATGCTAGTTTTTATAGCATCGGATGTGGTCTAGCCACGAAATTTGGTGGAGAGGCTAGAATACATGTATTCTCCAAAACCCAGAAATCGTTTCTGGAAATTCCACCTAGAGACGACTTAATTAAAATAATTAATCATTTTTTCCTAAGTCTAAACTTAGAAAATCTGATTAATTAAAGGGTATTAATTAAGTCACGGTGAGAATCTTCTAGAAGAAGACATGGATGGAGTTCTAGTTAATCTTAGCCATCGATTATGTTTAATCTTGGTCGTTGATGTCTCAACAAGGGATTATAAGAAGAAATTCGATGGGGCTTGGAGAATACACATCAGACACCAAATCAGTTGAGCATTCGATTTTGCTAGGAAATCGATCTTCAGAGTAGCAACATTCAATTGCCGGAGGTGATTCAGTGAGATCGAAGTAGTGAGAGAGGGGCAGAGATAGTGAGGCTAGGGGAAGCTTTTCCAGTTCCGGTGAGTACATTGTAGAGAGGCAGTGATTGCCACAAAGAGGTAGCGCAGAGCCCTCTTGGGGAGATTTTCATTTTGCTGGGGAGAAGTCGAGACTCAATGCCAGAAGCTGGATAAAGGTTCTAGAGGTCAGGAGAATAAGTTTCTCAGACAACAACTAACGAGACAGTAAGAGGAGACACTATTCTGCGCTTGTGGGACATAGTAATTGCGTAGGCTGACGCAGTGACAGCGTAGAGGGAGCAAGGAGCAGCTCAATTCGAGCCAAGGTCAGTGTGGGATCGCCTGTGGAGTGAGAATTTTTTCTCACTAGTTATTATTGTCAGTTATTTCTATGTTTGGATTGCTAGTTTAAGAATCCATAGTTTGTACTCAGCTTTTCACTATTGCATAATATTAAAACCCTCAGTTGCTGCACCAGTTATCTCAAGTTGGGTTTTTTTGGGGACTTAGTCCAAAAATAATGGTGTATTTTGTGTGTGTGCATCTATTTCTTCTAGCATTTTTATTCCTTCCGCAGTATTTGTTTTGTGAAGGTTGCAGTGTATTTGTTTCGATATTTTTCGTAGCATACAACAAAAAATTTGTTTAATTAAATTAACAAATAGAAGAAATACCATCAGTTGTTGCAATAGGATTCGTGGTTAGAAAAATTTTCAGATGGTATCAAAGCACATTTTGTAAGCCGAAGAGCTCAGTGGCAAAAGGGAAAGAGGAATTTCGAAGCTCTGTGTAGGCAGCAGTTCGAAACCCTCAGAGGCAGCACAATTCCTTTGGCTAGGAGGGTCGATTTTTTGAGGAAAAAATTATTTCTCTGAGAGAGTCGACAGAGAATAAATTTTCCAGACCATAGATTACCAGAGGTAGAGGGAGCAACAATATTTTTCCTACAGAGCAAATCTTCAGCTGGGATGCAGTTATTTTGCAGTGGTTTGCTAGTGCAAAATAGCGTGAGGAGGAAGGAAGAGCACATGCTAAGGGAATTCTTTTGTCAGAGAACTTCTAGTCTAGAATTTTGATTTTTCCCAGCAGAGTAGCATTAGTTGTGAGCAGATTTACCCACTCCAGCAGGGTGTGCATAGAGCCAGTGAATAGCTGCACAGAGGAGAAGAGGAGTTTGACTTTTTGCAGAGATGGCATTGGCAGGGCTGAGAGATCAGGATCGGTTGGACGGAGCCTCCAACTATGTGATCTGGAAGGCAAGAATTTCCTGTCTTCTAGATGAATGCAATCTCAAAACCTACATCGATAGCGTGGTAGTTGTACCCGCAGATGCAGATGCGCTAAAGGCCTACAAGGAGATGGCGAAAGCAAAGAGGCTGATTCTTGATGGGGTTCAAGATCACGTGGTGTCTCACATAGTTAGCAAAGATACTGCCCGATAGAAGTGGGAAGCTCTTGCTACACTATACGAGGGATCTTCCGAGTAGTAGAAGATGTATCTTGAGGAGAAGTTGAGATGTACCAAGATGCAGAAAGGGGAGCGCATAGACCCTTCCTCACTAGGATTCAGGATTTCGGAGACCAATTGTTTGTAGTGGGGTTAGTGCCTTAGCTTACCGAATTGGTGTAGTTATCTAAACAATGTTTTCGAAGACTGGTAGGCCTTCGTCCAAAGTATTTCAAGTAGAGACAAATTGCAGAGTGGGATCGAATGTGGGCTGATGTGCAGCAGGAGGAGATGAGGCGAGATTTGGTGAAGAGCACCATCAGTGGCAGCAACAACAGCAGTGGGACGAAGCAAGTGAAGGAAGAGGAGAATGTTGCCTTTGCATTAAAGGGGCAACAGGAGTAGCACAGGAGGAAAAAGGACATTTGCAAGGTTAAATGCTTCATATGCGGTGAGCTTGGCCACTACAACACTCAATGTCCTCTCAGAAAGAAGGACAAAGAGGAGAAGAAAGATCAGCAGGCTGCATCGGCATAAATCGATAGGTTGTCCTCCAAATTGGAGGAAGAGTTTTCCATGATCACTGATATACCTCTAGGAGTGAGGTGCGGTGATTTAGGAAAGATGTTTGAGGAGATCCATCTCATGAATCAATATCTTGCTATGGGAGCCCATAGCATGTAGTAGCAGGATGGATTAGTGGCAGAGGGTGCAGTCAGATGCCACAGTGACAAATTTAGTGGCTAGTAGCAGTTAAACACTGGGCAACGCAGTGCAGAGTTGGCAGTAGTACAGTTGGCATAGAGTAGAGTCAACAATAGCATAAAGGCTTCAGTGACAGCGCAGAGTCTAGCAGCAGTCAAAACTCTCTAGCAGTAGTCAAAACTCGCGTAACAAATGCATCATACTGATCACAATTGATTAAGTATTTTGGATGCTTTTCAATTGCAATTGTTGCAGTTGCAACAACAATAGATGGAGAGGGAGTTGCAGTGCAGATGCAGTGTTGGCAGCAGTTCAACAGAACCAACAACAACACAAATGCAACGTATATCAGAGTTACGCAGTAGTTGGTGGGCAACACTCAATGCCCTCTCAGAAAGAAGGACAAAGAGGAGAAGCAAGATCGGCAGGCTGCATCCGCATAAATCGATAGGTTATTCTCCAGATTGGAGGAAGAGTTTGCCATGATCACCGATATACCTCCAAGAGTGAGGTGCAGTGATTTGGTTTTGTAGCCACAGAGAGCTACAGGATGGACAAGATTCTTGAGGAGATCCATCTCATGAATCAATACTTTGCTACAGGAGCCCATAGCATGTAGTAGCAGGATAGATCAGTAGCAGAGGGTGCAGTTAGATGCCAGAGTGACAGATGTAGCACAGTGCAGAGTTGGCAATAGTGCAGTTGGCACAGATTAGAGTCAGCAGCAGTCTAGAGGCTTCAATGACAGCGCAGAGTCTAGCAGCAGTCAGAACTCGGGTAACAGATGCATCATACCGATCACAGTTGATTCAGTATTTGGGATGCTTGTTAGTTGCAGTTGCAACAACAACAGATGGAGAGGGAGCTGTAGTGCAGACGCAGTGTTGGCAGCAGTTTAGCAGGACCAACAACAACACAGATGTAATGTATATTAGAGTTGCGCAGTAGTTGGTGTGCAGCAGCAGCCAGACATCAATAGCGTGACAGAGGCAGGGTGCTGCTTCAGTGGGTTGTAGCGCTAGAACACATTCCTCACTAAGACGAAGTGTTATTTTTTGTAGCATCGGATGTGTTTTAAACACGAAATTTGGTGGAGAGGCTAGAATACATGTATTTTCCAAAAGCCATAAATTGTTTATGGAAATTCCACCTAGAGACAACTTAATTAAAATAAATTAATCATTTTTCTAATGTTTCCTAATTCTAAACTTAGGAAATCTGATTAATTAAAGGGTATTAATTAAGTCATGGTGAGAATCTTCTAGAAGAAGACATGGATCGAGTTCTAGTTAATCTTAGCCATCTATTATGTTTTAATCTTGGCCTTTGATGTCTCAACAAGAGATTATAAGAAGAAATTCGATGGGGCTTGGAGAATACACATCAGACACCAAATCAGTTGAACATTTGATTTTGCTAGGAAATCGATCTCCAGAGTAGCAACATTTAGTTGTCGGAGGTGATTCAATGAGATCAAAGCAGTGAGACAGGGGAAGGGATAGTGAGGCCTGAGGCAGCGTTTCCAGTTCCAGTGAATACATTGCAGAGAGGCAATGATTGCCACAAAGAGGTAGCGCATGGGAAACAGAGCCCTCTTGGGGAGATTTTCGTTTTGCTGGGGAGAAGTCGAGACTCAGTGCCAGAAGTTGGATAGAGGTTCCAGAGGCCGAGAGAATCAGTTTCCCAGACAACAGCTGACGAGACAGTGAGAGGAGACGTAGTTCCGAGCTTGTGAGACGCAATAACTGCGTAGGTTGACACAATGACTGCATAGAGGGAGTGAGGAGCAGCTCAATTCGAGTTAAGGTCAGTAAGGGATCGCCTGTGGAGTGAGAAATTTTTCTCACTAGTTATTATTGCCAGTTATTTGTCTGTTTGGATTGCTAGTTTAAGCATCCATAGTTTGTACTTAGATTTTCACTATTGCATAATATTAAAACCCTTAGCTGTTGCACTGGTTTTCCCGAGTTGGGTTTTTCTGGGGACTTAGTCCAAAAATGACGGTGTATTTTGTGTGTATTTGTTTTGTGAAGGTTGCAGTGTATTTGTTTCGATATCTTCCGTAGCACACAATAAATAACTTGTCTAATTAAATTAACAAATAGAAGAAATAACATCAGTTGTTGCAATTGGATTCGTGGTTAGCCGAATTTTCACACACAAGAGCCCCATTATAAGGCTGTCAGGTTGAGCGTGCACTTAACCAAAGTTGTATGAGCGTGTTGACATGGACATCGCAAGAAATGCTATGATGTTTGTGATGTTTTGGACAAATTTAGCGTTTCTATGCAATCTAGGAGACATGGGTGCACAAGATGACCGATTGGCATGATTGGGCATGGCAGTGGGCACACATTCCCAACCGTGACAACTTGATTTGGAAAGCTAGGTGCAACAAGGCACACCTTCCCAAGATGAGCTTACTTGTGGCATGGGCTGAGACGATGTAGTGTGTGATGGGTGCATGCCCACTTACCACGCGACAAATGACACAACTGGGATGACCTCGAGATGAATTGGATCGAAGAGTGGGCAAGTTGGAACAAACCATGGGTTAGCTACACTTAAGTGGGTAGATGAAACATTTGTGCAAGGGTCGGCTTGACTTGTAGAGACATGATGTGTGGCGACAAGAAAAGGGATGCACCCCTTAGCCTTCCCATGACACATATAAGTATACAATGGAGAAAATGAGATAGGAGGAGGATGACATCACACAATGCCACACGTAGTCAATTGAATAATAGGAGTTAGCAAGGAAACCACAGGTTGAGACGAATGGGACAAAGAGGGCTGGCATCAAGACGAAGGGAGCTTGGAAAGAGCATTCGCTCTTCTAACTGCTCGATTGCAAGGTGAACTAGTGGGTTGTTCTAACAAATGAATCATGTTAGAGACCTCGTGATAGGGTGGAATGGGTGGCAACAACCCATATGTGACAAGGTTTGTGTGTGTTTTCGTTGTATTCAACAAGGTGCCTCAAGTGGAGTCTCGACTCATTCCAGGAGCATTTTGTAAAGATTGCAGCTATAAAATGTATTGTTTGGAGTAAGGTTGTCGGCCACTCCCCCTCGACATTTGGTGTATTTTAGGTGTATATATGCATGGGTTTTGGTTTGCTGAGGAATTGTTAATATTTGATGGATATGATAGCATCGAATAGGTGTTCTGCTCTCAAATGATGCTAAGAGGCTAAGGAACACAAGATCTCCAAAACCCAGAAAAGGTTTCGTAAGATAAGCTTGGGAAACACCTTAATTAAATTAATTTGCAATAATTAAATATTTCCTAAATTTAAACTTAGGAAAGGCGGTAAATTAAAGTTAATTAATTAAGGATGTTCAAGATTGCTTTAAAGACTTCTATTGATGAATTCAAATGGATCTTACCTATCGATGGAGATTAAATTGTGGCCATTGAGACTTCAACGAGAGATTATAAGAGTAGGTCAAAGGGCTTGGGGATAACATCAACGTGATTAGTTGTGAGCAAGGCAGTTTGATTCACTTAGTTCATAGTATTCAGTGTTGGCATGGTTCAAGCCAAGGGAAGAGTATTATGTAGAGGGAGCAACATAGATTTGTGAGTAGCAGGATTCTAGAGAGATTCCTAGTAATTTTCCAGTGTTGGAGAGACAAGAGGGAGGTCGAATTATCTGCAAAGAGAGTCGCTATAGCTAGTGCGAATAGCCAGAAACCCCAGAGTGAGCTGGTAGAAGTAGCTTGTTTTAGTTGTTGAAGGTCAGATCTATTTTCGAAAGGCAAAGCAAGTGATTTCCAGAGGCAAAGGAAGGTAGTACGACTCATGCACGTCAGTTCTGAGGATGTATGATTTTCTTTAGACAGGGAATGTGTGTGATATTTCCACGAATTGCAACAACTGGAAATTTATTTTTCTAACTGATTAATTATGTAGTTTATTTGTTACGACAAATAATGAATAAAGCACACTGCAATTCTTCACAATAAAATTATGTTGTGAAAAAATAAACTGGGACTGAGAAAATATATGCACACACACAATAAAAATGACACCAATATTTTTGGATAAAAGTCCCTAGAAAAACCTTGAAGGGAAATCAGTGCAGCAACAAAATATGAATACAATAATCTAGATGCCTGACTAGCAATCCTCCAGCAAAAATCACGCCAAAAATATTTAGGAGAAAATTTCTCCCTTTGCCAAAATAATTTGTCCTCCTTCTGGCCTACTCGCACTACCTAATTGGCTGCCTTCACTATTGGCCTGGGCAAGTCATACGACTTCTAGAAATGCCTCCAATTGGGTCATCTAGCCTCCCTCTGTCATTGGAAATGAGTCGTTCTGCCTTCCGGGTGCTCTCCTGGTCTCTTGCAACTAAAACAATCTCCTTCTAACACTTGTGCTAGGGTTTCTTTCTCACTCGCTCAACTTGGACGACTTTCCTGCAAAATATTTTGGCCTACCCTCTATTGGCTCTCTGGAACTAGAATAATTCTCCAGAACTCTACTTCTGATCTCCCTTAATCATCGATGCTTCCTTCTGGCTCGAACTCTTCTTTCTTGCTCGAACTCTACAATTGGATAGTTTGATCTTCGAAGGAACTCACTCTCCCTGTGTCTATGATGTGTCTCTAGTGTTTTCTCTCGAAACCTTTTCTTGGTTTTGGAGATCGTGTGTTCCTTAGCCTCTTTGACACAAGTCGAGATTAGAACATCTGTATGATGCTACAAAAACTAACACTCCCTCTTAGCGAGGAAGGTGTTCTGTCTTCTCCACTCCACTACTATACCCATCAACCTGATGAATATCCTGAAGTCTATAGCTGGACCACCTCACGTTGCTGATGTCTGACAACTGTGATACAACTAGCTCCCACTATCCATCAACACTATGAATACTCTAGTTCATTTTCTAACCTTGTAGCTGAACCACTTTGCATTTGCACCACTGATGACACTGCACTGCTTCCAACACTGTCTGCAATGCGTTTGATCTCATGTTGCTGCAACTAATGCACCTGAGAACTAATCCTTCACGGATATCCCTTTGAAACTAGGAAATCTCATTCCCTTTCAGCAAAGCCTCTCTTCTGCAATTTACACTCCAGTTTATGGAAAATCAAGCTTGTCTCCAGAAACCCTTTTTGGTAGTAACTCTGCCTCTTGTTGCTCACTAACACTACTTGCCTTCTGGATCACCTCTCGGCATTGGTGCATAATCTATAACCTTTGCAACACAGATTGGTTGACTATTTCTGGCTGGAACTGTGCCTTGCTCTTGGCAACCAACCAATTTGCACTACCTCCCTCGACTTCATCTACTGAAATTAACTTGGCCTCCTTTCCTTCTCCGAAAAATAGGAAACCTCTCTGGCTGGAACTGCACAATGCAACTGGGAAATTTGTACTGCCTATGTCGCTGCAACTAGCTCTGTAACTCTTTCACGTGTACTGGTTGCAACTAGCTTTGCAACTGTCATCTGACCGCATCCTGTTGACACTAAACTTGCTACTATGATATTGTGCTCCCCTGTGACAAAGGTGATGGTCTTGCTGCAACAATCGGAATCAATCTGACTCATCTGTTTGCTGCAAGGTTGCACGAAACGGGGGGGCGGGTACGAGTTTCCGAAACAGGAACCGATACGAAACGTGACCTCCCCAAATTTTGCAAACGGGGAAACGCAAAATATATATATATATATATATAATATATATATATATATTAGGACATTTAGAATATGTGCAATCATAAAGCATATATGATACATTCTAATTTAATTAATTATAATAAAATTGTCCAATTGGGTCCAATGCAATAAACTTATAATAGTCTCTACAATTTACATCACAACTTTACTCATGAATTGATCACATAATGAAAATAGAAATATCCAAAATCAGCCACGAGAAATTTCTAATTTCTTGTCTCGTGCTTGATTGGGAGTCTCCTCCTACATAGTCGAACGACCTTAGTTCTCTTGATTAAATACAAGGTTCATACCCTATTACCCTACATGCTCTTGATTATTGGGAGTCTCCCCTGCATAGAGGGTTTGGTTCTCTTGATTAAATACAAGTTCCATACCCTAGTACATTATAAAATCCAATGGAAACATTACAATCCCCCCAATCCTGAAATCCTGAAAAACAGGTAAGTCTGCTGGATTTTGAGTGATATCTAAAATTCTACTTTCTCCATATGAAATCCAATGAGGGCGAAACCACTCTCAAACATCCTGAGTCATTTCATGGTAATGTTAAAAATTTAAGTAAAAAGATGAAAATGAAAAATAAAGGAGAATATCACTTTTACTTTAAGAATTTAATATTACCATGAACTGCATATGCCTCAAACTTCCTAATGAACTGCATATCAACACTAGGGCAAAAGGTTCACTTTTATAACTTTAGATAGACATCTAGAAGCAACTAGAAGTCATTAGGAAAACCTAATAACAAATTAGAAAACAAATAAAAAAAATTAAAAAAACACAAGTTACAAGTGGAAACGTGCATCCTACGGCCGTGAAACGCGTTTCCAGCCGTACTGGCCACGTTCCGCATCGAGAAACATGCCAGTATGGTCGGAAACGCATTTCACGGTCGTACCACATGCGTTTCAGGGTTTCGTTTCCGTTTCTATATGGAAATGGCCTCCTACCCTGCGTTTCCTGCAACTTAGCTTTGCTGCATCTGCATTGAAGCCTGCTCCTAATATGTAGTGGAATCAAACTCCACCTCCTCTTGGATCTGGTGTCCCACTATCTCCTTTTGAGCCTTGTCCCTGACTGACACCCTTTTTCGCTTTG
>APFE031152758.1:71248-150177 GCA_000404065.3 Pinus taeda
ATGGAGCTGACTCTCTAAGGCAGGCATGGATGGTCCCCCGAAGTAGAGGTTGAATCTCCCGCTTGAGAGATTTGTGGCTAAACAACCGGTTGACTTAGCTAAACAACAGAGTGAACATTCAAATAATTTTGATTGCAAGGTGTAAGAATGAATCCAAAATTAGATTTTCTCCCTCCTTATAACTCCTTGGGCCTCCCTAGCCTCATGTGGGCCCGTCTATCCACCTATTCAACTTTCCTTTCAAGCTATTCGAATGGACGAATTCGAACTCCCATGTGGGTGGCCTGCACATTCCACTAACAACCAAATAAAGTTGAATTGCCTCCTAACTCCCTAAGTCGAAAATGATGGGTTCTCTTCCTTAGCCAAATTTGTGAAAATTTGTGTAGTAGCACCCTGTTACAAATGTATTTGAGAAGGGACATGACATCTTCTAATCCTGGGCTCTGGTTTTTTCATTCATGACAGTTGTAATATCATCCTTGTCTCACTAGGCAGCAAACTACTCATGATGGTCTCTGATAGCATTGAAGAGGGGCCTGCCAAACAATTACTCCATGCCCATTTTCTTGTCTCCATTGGTTTCTTTAGTGGTACCAACAATGTTAACCTTCTCAGATTCTGAGCTCACAATCTCTTCAACAACAATAGTAGTATCACCCTTTGATTGGAATGGAGTATTATTGTTGTACAGAAGGTCAAGGACATCTTTATTACCTTCAAACCAACAACATTGATCCTCCTTTGGAGCAGCATCTTCAGAACCATTTGAGGCATTAGATTGAAAATACTATCATCTTCAAAGTAGCCCACAAGGCTCTCCACCAAGGTTTCACTGTCATTTTCCAAAAGGTCAAGAAAAGTTCCTCCTTCTAATACTTGTTTTTTGTCAATGCCTTCATTGTGTTCTACATGCCCAAGAAGGCCTTCCTTTTGCAGGGCTTCCAATAAGGATTGATAGCTGTCCTCAAATCCCTGCAATCTTGGGCCACAAAACCTGAGAAAACTTCTAATTGAAGCTTTTGGTGACGGAATAACAGTTGGATTGCAAGAATTCTTGAGCCAGTTACTATGCTCTTGTCCCAAAGAGAAAATGAATAATTTCATCATGGCATCTTTGTGTCTTTCTTCAAATTTTGAGATGTGCTTCATGTGGGACAACTACCAACGAGATGCCATCAAATGTGGAAAATCCTGTAAAAATGTGGATGAGGCTTGTTTTGATATCCTGGGTTGTCCTCAATATCCAATGCTAGCTACAATACATGTAATTCCCAAGGAGCCATCACTCATCCATCCAAATTGCAATTGTGAAAATTCAAATTTACAATTTTGTACCTTTTTCACAATGGAGTTGCCACTTTTAGATGTCAAATACCTTCAAATGGTGCTAGTCTCACCTCGCAAGCACCAAGTCTTCAAAATAATCAAAGAATAAGGACTTCGTTCTTCCTGTGGAGTGATCTAGATGGGTAGATCTTCAAAATTTAACTTCACCCACTATTGTCTTCTAAAAAATGGAAATTTTCCCTGGCAGTGATGCCAAAAATTTTACAACAAAATCTTGCACTTCTAGAGATAAAGTCCAAAAGCTCAAGTGCAAGAGCCACTGAACCTTAGAGGGGGACACTGTCACCTCACCAACCCTCTTCTCACTTCTAGCCAACTCTCCTTTGACTCAAGGGAGGTTCTTCCTATAGATCATAGTGATCTAATGGCCCAATCACACCAAGTCAAAAGATCTCCAAAGCTTCTGCTTCACAATCCACCAATCAAATGATCTTTGACCAAACTGGGCTTAGGTGGAAGATATGATCATTAGGTTTCTTAGAGTAATCAGGGTTAGAGTTCAAAGGGAATGTTCCCAAACATCACGACTACCAGATTTCTTAGGAAAGTGGAATCGTAGCGAAACAATTTTTATTATTTACAAAGAATGTATAAAGTGATGGAGAATGAAGAATGCGTGCCTTGGCTTATCAATGACTAGGCACGTGGAGTTAGATGAGGAGTGAGTCAATGGCCAAGACTTTGGTTGGAGCAAGAGAGAGAAATGCCTCTCAATCAACCAACTAGAGATTTAAGGTCAAGGAATGTTATTCTAAGTTTCCTTGATGGATACTAGGTGGCAAATATTGTAATGGAGATTTTACTTTTGGAGCCATAAAATGTTCAATATATCATGAAACTTTATAGAAACCCTAATTCTACAACATTGCAAAATGGAAGAAGATACGATAAAATAGCACAATTCACCATTGCATCACTTCATCAATCCAAGAGAAAATCCATTGAAGCAATTTTATCCTCCCCAAGACAATTCAATCAACTTGAAATATCCATAGCCAAACTTTCACAAGAGAAAAATCACGTAAAATTTTAGATTGCCCAGGATATTTCTCCCCCAAAACTCCATTAGAAAATGAGAGGAAGTGCACCTCTATTTATAAAGGAGATTCTCAACTTTCCTGATAATAAAACAATAAATTTCTAAGCTAAAATCACCTAAATTAGCCTAAGGAGGGGCCAAAGGCCCTCTTTACAAACTAATTAATCTAAATTAATATTAAATGGGGTTTCTAATGTCACATGTAAAAAATTTAGGGGCTCAAGCCCTCAAAAGATGACCCTTCTCCACAAATGAAGGGTAAAAAGAGGGTTTTGGTGTAGCATCCAGCGTCCAAAGGCCTTTCCGTAATGTAACCTTCTTTAAGCTATCTCCCAAAGGGTGTCAGAGTCCTCCAAGTCATCTACCAAGGCTATAATGGGCATTTGGCATCTAAACCAGCGCTTAGTGACTAAAGGGTGACAAAATCCTCTAAGTCATCTCCAAAGGTGCCTTCAGACCTGCCATGAAACCTCCAAAGTGGGCACAATGCTAGTTTTTATAGCATAGGATGTGGTCTAGCCACGAAATTTGGTGGAGAGGCTAGAATACATGTATTCTCCAAAACCCAGAAATCGTTTCTGGAAATTCCACCTAGAGACGACTTAATTAAAATAATTAATCATTTTTTCCGAAGTCTAAACTTAGAAAATCTGATTAATTAAAGGGTATTAATTAAGTCACGGTGAGAATCTTCTAGAAGAAGACATGGATGGAGTTCTAGTTAATCTTAGCCGTCGATTATGTTTAATCTTGGTCGTTGATGTCTCAACAAGGGATTATAAGAAGAAATTCGATGGGGCTTGGAGAATACACATCAGACACCAAATCAGTTGAGCATTCGATTTTGCTAGGAAATCGATCTTCAGAGTAGCAACATTCAATTGCCGGAGGTGATTCAGTGAGATCGAAGCAGTGAGAGAGGGGCAGAGATAGTGAGGCTAGGGGAAGCTTTTCCAGTTCCGGTGAGTACATTGTAGAGAGGCAGTGATTGCCACAAAGAGGTAGCGCAGAGCCCTCTTGGGGAGATTTTCATTTTGCTGGGGAGAAGTCGAGACTCAATGCCAGAAGTTGGATAAAGGTTCTAGAGGTCAGGAGAATAAGTTTCTCAGACAACAACTAATGAGACAGTAAGAGGAGACACTATTCTGCGCTTGTGGGACACAGTAATTGCGTAGGCTGACGCAGTGACAGCGTAGAGGGAGCAAGGAGCAGCTCAATTCGAGCCAAGGTCAGTGTGGGATCGCCTGTGGAGTGAGAATTTTTTCTCACTAGTTATTATTGTCAGTTATTTCTATGTTTGGATTGCTAGTTTAAGCATCCATAGTTTGTACTCAGATTTTCACTATTGCATAATATTAAAACCCTCAGTTGCTGCACCAGTTATCTCAAGTTGGGTTTTTTTGGGGACTTAGTCCAAAAATAATGGTGTATTTTGTGTGTGTGCATCTATTTCTTCTAGCATTTTTATTCCTTCCGCAGTATTTGTTTTGTGAAGGTTGTAGTGTATTTGTTTCGATATTTGTCGTAGCATACAACAAAAAATTTGTTTAATTAAATTAACAAATAGAAGAAATACCATCAGTTGTTGCAATAGGATTCGTGGTTAGAAAAATTTTCAGATTGTATCAAAGCACATTTTGTAAGCCGAAGAGCTCAGTGGCAAAAGGGAAAGAGGAATTTCGAAGCTCTGTGTAGGCAGCAGTTCGAAACCCTCAGAGGCAGCACAATTCCTTTGGCTAGGAGGGTCGATTTTTTGAGGAAAAAATTATTTCTCTGAGAGAGTCGACAGAGAATAAATTTTCCAGACCATAGATTACCAGAGGTAGAGGGAGCAACAATATTTTTCCTGCAGAGCAAATCTTCAGCTGGGATGCAGTTATTTTGCAGTAGTTTGCTAGTGCAAAATAGCGTGAGGAGGAAGGAAGAGCACATGCTAAGGGAATTCTTTTGTCAGAGAACTTCTAGTCTAGAATTTTGATTTTTCCCAGCAGAGTAGCATTAGTTGTGAGTAGATTTACCCACTCCAGCAGGGAGTACATAGAGCCAGTGAATAGCTGCGTAGAGGAGAAGAGGAGTTCGATTTTTTGCAGAGATGGCATTGGCAGGGCTGAGAGATCAGGATCGGTTGGACGGAGCCTCCAACTATGTGATCTGGAAGGCAAGAATTTCCTGTCTTCTAGATGAATGCAATCTCAAAACCTACATCGATAGCGTGGTAGTTGTACCCGCAGATGCAGATGCACTAAAGGCCTACAAGGAGATGGCGAAAGCAAAGAGGCTGATTCTCGATGGGGTTCAAGATCACGTGGTGTCTCACATAGTTAGCAAAGATACTGCCCGATAGAAGTGGGAAGCTCTTGCTACACTATACGAGGGATCTTCCGAGTAGTAGAAGATGTATCTTGAGGAGAAGTTGAGATGTACCAAGATGCAGAAAGGGGAGCGCATAGACCCTTCCTCACTAGGATTCAGGATGTCGGAGACCAATTGTTTGTAGTGGGGTTAGTGCCTTAGCTTACCGAATTGGTGTAGTTAGCTCTAAACAATGTTTTCGAAGACTGGTAGGCCTTCGTCCAAAGTATTTCAAGTAGAGACAAATTGCAGAGTGGGATCGAATGTGGGCTGATGTGCAGCAGGAGGAGATGAGGCGAGATTTGGTGAAGAGCACCATCAGTGGCAACAACAACAACAGTGGGACGAAGCAAGTGAAGGAAGAGGAGAATGTTGCCTTTGCATTAAAGGGGCAACAGGAGTAGCACAGGAGGAAAAAGGACATTTGCAAGGTTAAATGCTTCATATGCGGTGAGCTTGGCCACTACAACACTCAATGTCCTCTCAGAAAGAAGGACAAAGAGGAGAAGAAAGATCAGCAGGCTGCATCCGCATAAATCGATAGGCTGTCCTCCAAATTGGAGGAAGAGTTTTCCATGATCACTGATATACCTCCAGGAGTGAGGTGCGGTGATTTGGGAAAGATGTTTGAGGAGATCCATCTCATGAATCAATATCTTGCTATGGGAGCCAATAGCATGTAGTAGCAGGATGGATTAGTGGCAGAGGGTGCAGTCAGATGCCACAGTGACAAATTTAGTGGCTAGTAGCAGTTAAACACTGGGCAACGCAGTGCAGAGTTGGCAGTAGTACAGTTGGCATAGAGTAGAGTCAACAATAGCACAGAGGCTTCAGTGACAGCGCAGAGTCTAGCAGCAGTCAAAACTCTCTAGCAGTAGTCAAAACTCGCGTAACAAATGCATCATACTGATCACAATTGATTAAGTATTTTGGATGCTTTTCAATTGCAATTGTTGCAGTTACAATAACAATAGATGGAGAGGGAGTTGCAGTGCAGATGCAGTGTTGGCAGCAGTTCAGCAGGACCAACAACAACACAAATGCAACGTATATCAGAGTTACACAGTAGTTGGTGGGCAACACTCAATGCCCTCTCAGAAAGAAGGACAAAGAGGAGAAGCAAGATCGGCAGGCTGCATCCACATAAATCGATAGGTTATTCTCCAGATTGGAGGAAGAGTTTGCCATGATCACCGATATACCTCCAAGAGTGAGGTGCGGTGATTTGGTTTTGTAGCCACAGAGAGCTACAGGATGGACAAGATTCTTGAGGAGATCCATCTCATGAATCAATACTTTGCTACAGGAGCCCATAGCATGTAGTAGCAGGATAGATCAGTAGCAGAGGGTGCAGTTAGATGCCAGAGTGACAAATGTAGCACAGTGCAGAGTTGGCAATAGTGCAGTTGGCACAGAGTAGAGTCAGCAGCAGTCTAGAGGCTTCAGTGACAGCGCAGAGTCTAGCAGCAGTCAGAACTTGGGTAACAGATGCATCATACCGATCACAGTTGATTCAGTATTTGGGATGCTTGTTAGTTGCAGTTGCAGCAACAACAGATGGAGAGGGAGCTGTAGTGCAGACGCAATGTTGGCAGCAGTTTAGCAGGACCAACAACAACACAGATGTAATGTATATTAGAGTTGCGCAGTAGTTGGTGTGCAGCAGCAGCCAGACATCAATAGCGTGACAGAGGCAGGGTGCTGCTTCAGTGGGTTGTAGCGCTAGAACACATTCCTCACTAAGACGAAGTGTTATTTTTTGTAGCATCGGATGTGTTTTAAACACAAAATTTGGTGGAGAGGCTAGAATACATGTATTTTCCAAAACCCATAAATCGTTTATGGAAATTCCACCTAGAGACAACTTAATTAAAATAAATTAATCATTTTTCTAATGTTTCCTAATTCTAAACTTAGGAAATCTGATTAATTAAAGGGTATTAATTAAGTCATGGTGAGAATCTTCTAGAAGAAGACATGGATCGAGTTCTAGTTAATCTTAGCCATCTATTATGTTTTAATCTTGGCCTTTGATGTCTCAATAAGAGATTATAAGAAGAAATTCGATGGGGCTTGGAGAATACACATCAGACACCAAATCAGTTGAGCATTTGATTTTGCTAGGAAATCGATCTCCAGAGTAGCAACATTTAGTTGTCGGAGGTGATTCAATGAGATCAAAGCAGTGAGACAGGGGAAGGGATAGTGAGGCCGGAGGCAGCATTTCCAGTTCCAGTGAATACATTGCAGAGAGGCAATGATTGCCATAAAGAGGTAGCGCATGGGAAACAAAGCCCTCTTGGGGAGATTTTCGTTTTGCTGGGGAGAAGTCGAAACTCAGTGCCAGAAGTTGGATAGAGGTTCCAGAGGCCGAGAGAATCAGTTTCCCAGACAACAGCTGACGAGACAGTGAGAGGAGACGTAGTTCCGAGCTTGTGAGACGCAATAACTGCGTAGGTTGACACAATGACTGCATAGAGGGAGTGAGGAGCAGCTCAATTCGAGTTAACGTCAGTGTGGGATCGCCTGTGGAGTGAGAAATTTTTCTCATTAGTTATTATTGCCAGTTATTTGTCTGTTTGGATTGCTAGTTTAAGCATCCATAGTTTGTACTTAGATTTTCACTATTGCATACTATTAAAACCCTTAGCTGTTGCACTGGTTTTCCCGAGTTGGGTTTTTCTGGGGACTTAGTCCAAAAATAACGGTGTATTTTGTGTGTATTTGTTTTGTGAAGGTTGCAGTGTATTTGTTTCGATATCTTCCGTAGCACACAATAAATAACTTGTCTAATTAAATTAACAAATAGAAGAAATAACATCAGTTGTTGCAATTGGATTCGTGGTTAGCCGAATTTTCACACACAAGAGCCCCATTATAAGGCTGTCAGGTTGAGCGTGCACTTAACCAAAGTTGTATGAGCGTGTTGACATGGACATCGCAAGAAATGCTATGATGTTTGTGATGTTTTGGACAAATTTAGCGTTTCTGTGCAATCTAGGAGACATGGGTGCACAAGATGACCGATTGGCATGATTGGGCATGGCAGTGGGCACACATTCCCAACCAAGACAACTTGATTTGGAAAGCTAGGTGCAACAAGGCACACCTTCCCAAGATGAGCTTACTTGTGGCATGGGCTGAGACGATGTAGTGTGTGATGGGTGCATGCCCACTTACCACGCGACAAATGACACAACTGGGATGACCTCGAGATGAATTGGATTGAAGAGTGGGCAAGTTGGAACAAACCATGGGTTAGCTACACTTAAGTGGGTAGATGAAACATTTGTGCAAGGGTCGGCTTGACTTGTAGAGACATGATGTGTGGCGATAAGCAAAGGGATGCACCCCTTAGCCTTCCCATGACACATATAAGTATACAATGGAGAAAATGAGATAGGAGGAGGATGACATCACACAATGCCACACGTAGTCAATTGAATAATAGGAGTTAGCAAGGAAACCACAGGTTGAGACGAATGGGACAAAGAGGGCTGGCATCAAGACGAAGGGAGCTTGGAAAGAGCAGTCGCTCTTCTAACTGCTCGATTGGAAGGTGAACTAGTGGGTTGTTCTAACAACTGAATCATGTTAGAGACCTCGTGATAGGGTGGAATGGGTGGCAACAACCCATATGTGACAAGGTTTGTGTGTGTTTTCGTTGTATTCAACAAGGTGCCTCAAGTGGAGTCTCGACTCATTCCAGGAGCATTTTGTAAAGATTGCAGCTATAAAATGTATTGTTTGGAGTAAGGTTGTCGGCCACTCCCCCTCGACATTTGGTGTATTTTAGGTGTATATATGCATGGGTTTTGGTTTGCTGAGGAATTGTTAATATTTGATGGATATGATAGCATCGAATAGGTGTTCTGCTCTCAAATGATGCTAAGAGGCTAAGGAACACAAGATCTCCAAAACCCAGAAAAGGTTTCGTAAGATAAGCTTGGGAAACACCTTAATTAAATTAATTTGCAATAATTAAATATTTCCTAAATTTAAACTTAGGAAAGGCGGTAAATTAAAGTTAATTAATTAAGGATGTTCAAGATTGCTTTAAAGACTTCTATTGATGAATTAAAATGGATCTTAGCTATTGATGGAGATTAAATTGTGGCCATTGAGACTTCAACGAGAGATTATAAGAGTAGGTCAAAGGGCTTGGGGATAACATCAACGTGATTAGTTGTGAGCAAGGCAGTTTGATTCACTTAGTTCATAGTATTCAGTGTTGGCATGGTTCAAGCCAAGGGAAGAGTATTATGTAGAGGGAGCAACATAGATTTGTGAGTAGCAGGATTCTAGAGAGATTCCTAGTAATTTTCCAGTGTTGGAGAGACAAGAGGGAGGTCGAATTATCTGCAAAGAGAGTCGCTATAGCTAGTGCGAATAGCCAGAAACCCCAGAGTGAGCTGGTAGAAGTAGCTTGTTTTAGTTGTTGAAGGTCAGATCTATTTTCGAAAGGCAAAGCAAGTGATTTCCAGAGGCAAAGGAAGGTAGTACGACTCATGCACGTCAGTTCTGAGGATGTATGATTTTCTTTAGACAGGGAATGTGTGTGATATTTCCACGAATTGCAACAACTGGAAATTTATTTTTCTAACTGATTAATTATGTAGTTTATTTGTTACGACAAATAATGAATAAAGCACACTGCAATTCTTCACAATAAAATTATGTTGTGAAAAAATAAACTGGGACTGAGAAAATATATGCACACACACAATAAAAATGACACCAATATTTTTGGATAAAAGTCCCTGGAAAAACCTCGAAGGGAAATCAGTGCAGCAACAAAATATGAATACAATAATCTAGATGCCTGACTAGCAATCCTCCAGCAAAAATCACGCCAAAAATATTTAGGAGAAAATTTCTCCCTTTGCCAAAATAATTTGTCCTCCTTCTGGCCTACTCGCACTACCTAATTGGCTGCCTTCACTGTTGGCCTGGGAAAGTCATACGACTTCTAGAAATGCCTCCAATTGGGTCATCTAGCCTCCCTCTGTCATTGGAAATGAGTCGTTCTGCCTTCCGGGTGCTCTCCTGGTCTCTTGCAACTAAAACAATCTCCTTCTGACACTTGTGCTAGGGTTTCTTTCTCACTCGCTCAACTTGGACGGCTTTCCTGCAAAATATTTTGGCCTACCCTCTATTGGCTCTCTGGAACTAGAATAATTCTCCAGAACTCTACTTCTGATCTCCCTTAATCATCGATGCTTCCTTCTGGCTCGAACTCTTCTTTCTTGCTCGAACTCTACAATTGGATAGTTTGATCTTCGAAGGAACTCACTCTCCCTGTGTCTATGATGTGTCTCTAGTGTTTTCTCTCGAAACCTTTTCTTGGTTTTGGAGATCGTGTGTTCCTTAGCCTCTTTGACACAAGTCGAGATTAGAACATCTGTATGATGCTACAAAAACTAACACTCCCTCTTAGCGAGGAAGGTGTTCTGTCTTCTCCACTCCACTACTATACCCATCAACCTGATGAATATCCTGAAGTCTATAGCTGGACCACCTCACGTTGCTGATGTCTGACAACTGTGATACAACTAGCTCCCACTATCCATCAACACTATGAATACTCTAGTTCATTTTCTAACCTTGTAGCTGAACCACTTTGCATTTGCACCACTGATGACACTGCACTGCTTCCAACACTGTCTGCAATGCGTTTGATCTCATGTTGCTGCAACTAATGCACCTGAGAACTAATCCTTCACGGATATCCCTTTGAAACTAGGAAATCTCATTCCCTTTCAGCAAAGCCTCTCTTCTGCAATTTACACTCCAGTTTATGGAAAATCAAGCTTGTCTCCAGAAACCCTTTTTGGTAGTAACTCTGCCTCTTGTTGCTCACTAACACTACTTGCCTTCTGGATCACCTCTCGGCATTGGTGCATAATCTATAACCTTTGCAACACAGATTGGTTGACTATTTCTGGCTGGAACTGTGCCTTGCTCTTGGCAACCAACCAATTTGCACTACCTCCCTCGACTTCATCTACTGAAATTAACTTGGCCTCCTTTCCTTCTCCGAAAAATAGGAAACCTCTCTGGCTGGAACTGCACAATGCAACTGGGAAATTTGTACTGCCTATGTCGCTGCAACTAGCTCTGTAACTCTTTCACGTGTACTGGTTGCAACTAGCTTTGCAACTGTCATCTGACCGCATCCTGTTGACACTAAACTTGCTACTATGATATTGTGCTCCCCTGTGACAAAGGTGATGGTCTTGCTGCAACAATCGGAATCAATCTGACTCATCTGTTTGCTGCAAGGTTGCACGAAACGGGGGGGCGGGTACGAGTTTCCGAAACAGGAACCGATACGAAACGTGACCTCCCCAAATTTTGCAAACGGGGAAACGCGAATATATATATATATATATATATATATATATATTATATTATTATATATTTAGACATTTTAAGAAATATGTGCAATCATAAAAGCATATATGATACATTCTAATTTATTACATTATGATAAAATTGTCAATTGTCAATGCATAAACTATAAGTCTCTACATTTACATCACATTTACTCATGAATGATCACATAATGAAAATAGAAATATCCAAAATCAGCCACGAGAAATTTCTAATTTCTTGTCTCGTGCTTGATTGGGAGTCTCCTCCTACATAGTCGAACGACCTTAGTTCTCTTGATTAAATACAAGGTTCATACCCTATTACCCTACATGCTCTTGATTATTGGGAGTCTCCCCTGCATAGAGGGTTTGGTTCTCTTGATTAAATACAAGTTCCATACCCTAGTACATTATAAAATCCAATGGAAACATTACAATCCCCCCAATCCTGAAATCCTGAAAAACAGGTAAGTCTGCTGGATTTTGAGTGATATCTAAAATTCTACTTTCTCCATATGAAATCCAATGAGGGCGAAACCACTCTCAAACATCCTGAGTCATTTCATGGTAATGTTAAAAATTTAAGTAAAAAGATGAAAATGAAAAATAAAGGAGAATATCACTTTTACTTTAAGAATTTAATATTACCATGAACTGCATATGCCTCAAACTTCCTAATGAACTGCATATCAACACTAGGGCAAAAGGTTCACTTTTATAACTTTAGATAGACATCTAGAAGCAACTAGAAGTCATTAGGAAAACCTAATAACAAATTAGAAAACAAATAAAAAAAATTAAAAAAACACAAGTTACAAGTGGAAACGTGCATCCTACGGCCGTGAAACGCGTTTCCAGCCGTACTGGCCACGTTCCGCATCGAGAAACATGCCAGTATGGTCGGAAACGCATTTCACGGTCGTACCACATGCGTTTCAGGGTTTCGTTTCCGTTTCTATATGGAAATGGCCTCCTACCCTGCGTTTCCTGCAACTTAGCTTTGCTGCATCTGCATTGAAGCCTGCTCCTAATATGTAGTGGAATCAAACTCCACCTCCTCTTGGATCTGGTGTCCCACTATCTCCTTTTGAGCCTTGTCCCTGACTGACACCCTTTTTCGCTTTGCAACTCGCACTAGACATCTCTCACTTCCTCTGACACCCGTCTCCAACAACAGGAAGTCGATATGCTGTCTAGATCTTCATTATGGCTAACTCACATGGACTGCTTTGGCAATCTCGTACGTCCATCTTTAGAAAGCTGAAAATTTGTGACACTCAAATAAACTTGAGAATAGATCTGGAAATCTCCTCTTTCTTGCTCGATCTTCCTTCTGCTACTCGCACTCCCTTCTGGAATGCGTAGATGTGCACCTATTTGCCTCTGAAAGTCCTTCTTTGGCTCTCACATTATTTGCTACCTCCATTGGACAACTCGCTCAACCTTTTAGAAGTCCTTCTCTGGAATATGGGACACGATCTACTTCTCCTGAAGCTTGTACTGGCTGATTGGAAAAACTGCTACGGCCTATTGCAACTGGAAATCATGGATCTCATCTTGGAAACTAGATTTGGAAGCCCTCTAAGAAATTATGGAAATTCCTCTTCAGCGTGTGCTTTTCTCCTCCACCCAATGCTGATCTGCTACTACAAACCAACTACGCCCATATTTGTGTTGAGTTGGGGTAGCATCGGATGTGCTCTAGCCACAGAATTTGGTGGAGAGGTTGGGGCACATGAGATCTCCAATACCCAGAAAGGGTTTCGGCAGATTCTAAACAGATCAAGAAATATTAAAATAATTAATATTTTTAATGGAGTCCCTAAGTCTTTAAACTTAGGGAAAATAAAATATTAATGTATATTAATATGAATCTATGTTAGAATGGTCCAAAAGACATGGATCAAGCCAGATCTAATCTTAGCCGTTGATTAGGGACTTAATCTCGGCTGTTGATATGTCAACAGGAAAAGTATAAGAAGAGGCTTGAGGGTCACTTGGAGAATACACTAGAGTGATCAGTCATTCTATTCTCTAGAGCAGGGTTTGCCAAGAGAGATAGAATCAATGATTAGGAGAGAAGCTAAGGGGCATTGAATACAGAGAAATAGAGAAGGCAGAGATTGTGCTGGGAGAGCAGTTCAACAGCCAAGGAGAGTGACGCAGAGCCAACAAGGGCTCACGTAGAGGCAACTAAGTGTTGCGCAGAGCACCAGAGAGGCCAATGTGTCTGACGTAGAGGCCCAGAAAACTGACGCAGGGCCTCTTGTGGCTGGCGCAGGCCAAGAAAATCTGACGTAGGGCCAACGTGAGACAGAGAAGCGCTGACGTAGTCCAGATTGGGCAAACGTTGGGGTTGCAGAGCAGTTTTGTGCTGAGGAGCTGTCAGAAGGATTTTCTAGGGTTTCAGCCAGGAGATTTTTCTCAAACTGTGAGGTATAGCTGCTGAGGAAATTCTTTGTTGGGTAAGCCAGTTTCAGCACCCAGATTGTACTTTAATATTGCTTAGTAAGAAAACCCTCATATAGTTGCATTAGTTTTCGCGCATTGGGTTTTTCTGAGGACATTGGTCCAAAAGTAATGGTGTCATGTGGTGTGTTTGTTCTTGTTTCTTTTAGTCATTGATCTGTAATATGTTGAGCATGCACTAGTGTTTATTTTCAGTATTTACTTTGTAAATAACTTGTTAAAGAAAAATAACGAGTAGGTAGAAATAAATCGGAAAATGTGCATGAAGGGTTTTTAAACTAAGTAAACTTAGAAACTTCAACAATTTGCTTAATAAAGTCACTGATTTGCTCACCCCAGAACCTACAAATCCACAACCTTCAAACCTCTACTTCTAAGGCTGATCGAATTTTCCTCCTGCCTATAACTAGAAATCGAACCCTTTGCCTTTGCAGTTCACACTTCCTGGTGGTCTGCGTAGATCTAAGAAATTCTGCTCAGAACTCCCTCTGAACCTGCAACATTTTCTCCTTCTTGCTACTAAGCTTCCGTGTAAGAATTTACAGGGTAACTTCCTTAGATACAACACCGAAGGACATCGCTCACAAACAGATCACAGATCAGTACACTAGTATTCTTGACGTGGTTAAAACCCTCAAAGGAGGGAAACCGTTCATGGCTTGAGCCAACGTGACCACTTCAGGAAATTTGTTAATGTAAAAGAAAGAAAATTTACATAAGCTTCTCTCACGAACGGTCACCTAACAAATGACCCTCCATGCTCTTTAAATAGAGATCATGGACCAATCGGGTGTTAAGCCACGGATCAAGTGTCAGTAATAACGAGAAGAGAATGAACCATCGGATCACTTCATGTCTAGAACATATTGTGGCTGTTGGATTGTAAGTTACAAAAAGTACATACTAAAGAAGCACACTTTACCTAACTATACACTAGACCAAGTTGTACTTAATTATTTCCTATGTGTCGGAATATCCTAACATCCCCCCTTAAGAACAACTTGGGATAGGATTGAAGGATGTACAAAGATGACACAATAGGAGAAGGAACGAGGGATTAAAGCCTATCCCCCCTTAGTGACAACTTCCTGAACTCCAACCATAAATCAAAGTTTAGTAAACTTTGCCTCTGTGAGAGCCTTTGTAAAGATGTCTGCAACTTGATCATCGGTTGAACAATATTGCACTTCAAGAACATGGTCATGAATGAGATTTTTGATGAAGTGCATGTGTAATTCAATGTGTTTGCTGTGATGATGTTGGACCAGATCTTTGCATAGTTGAATGGCACGTTGATTATCACACCAAAGTGTAGTTGGATGTTGCTGCTGAAAACCAAACTCTGACAGGATCTGACGAAGCCATAGGGCTTACTTACTAGCTTCAATGACGCCACGATACTCTTCTTTTGCTAATGAAAGAGAAATGGCACTTTGTTTCTTACAAACCCATGTAAAAGAAAGCTATCCATTTTGGCATACCAAGCTCGAGGGGCTTGCTTGAGACCATAAAGGGATTTCTTAAGCCGACATACAAGGTTGGAGTCTATTTGTATAAAGCTAGGAGGTTGTTCCATATAGACTTCTTCATGCAATTCCCCATGTAAGAAGGCGAATTTAACATCCATCTGATGGATTTCCCATTTCAAAGAGGCAGCAAGGGAAAGAACAAGGCGAATAGAGTTCATTTTGGCAATAGGAGAGAAGGTTTCAGAATAGTCAATGCCTTCAACTTGTGAAAATCCCTTAGCAACAAGACGAGCTTTATGTTTATCAACTTTTCCAGCTGGTCCAAACTTGGTTCTGTAAACCCATTTGCATAAAACAAGTTTTCATCCCTTTGGAAGAGGAACAAGGTGCCATGTATCATTTGCCAATAATGAACGATATTCTTCATTCATAGTTGCGTCCCAATCTAGATGGCCTGAAGCTTCTACAAAGGTATCAGGATCATAATTCGCTGAAGCTTAAGCCAGTGAAGAAGAGGCTCTATCAAACTGAGAACGTGTGCGACACTGATTTGTAGGATCACCTACAAGAGCACCTGCTGCATCCCGAGTATCGCAGACCCATTTTGGAGATACAAGAGAAGGATAGGGGAAAGCTTGATATGTTGGCTAAGGTAGCCAAAGTCTGAGCCTTGAAGTAGGTAATCAAAACAATTTTGTTTTTGGCCTCTTGCCCAAGTATACTAGTTGAATGGGGTTGGATAAAGAGGTTGAGAGTTTTTTGTTTTGTATGAAGTTTTTTGGGAAGCACAATCAGTCAGATTTTTGTAGTTTATTGAAATTTTTTCCAAAGGGCGCAGTTCACACAACATGCTACATTTTGACAAAGAATTCGGGTTTGATGGAAATCTGAAATTTTGGCATATGTTTGGTGAGTGGGTACTTGAAAAAGGCTTTCAGCATTGTCGACATCATCAACAGGTTATTTATCTTGTTCAGAGACCTCGACATTAGTCAGAATCGTGAAGGATAAGTTTCGCTGCGCTTTCATACAGGATGTGAGAATTTCTAAAGTGAAATTCTACTACTCCAACAATTGATTTATTTCTTCTACTTATTATTCACAATAACTTATTTACGAAATCCCTTCAACAAATATTAAAATAAATTTTACTGCAGTTATCACACAATTATCCAGATAAAAAATACATGCACAAGAACCAATCACATCAACACAGTTATTTTTGGACAATTGTTCTCGGAAAAACCCAATGTGGGAAAACTAGTGCAGCAGATGAGGGCATTATTAATCTGCAACAACAATTGCTTTTACAAGGAATGATTTCCAAAGAAACTGAAAGAAAACACCTGATACTTTCCCTTTGAGACCTTCTGACACTTTGGAGACCCTGCTCCCACTTCGGCATCACCCCTGCATCACTCTACATGGCCCAGCGTGGCTTTGCGTACCTATGTGCCAACCTACGTAAGCCCTGCATCTCTCCTCTGGACTGTCTCTCTGTGTACTGTCTCCCACTATTCTTGCATCACCTCCTCCTCAGTCACTGCCTGCTGTTGATGCCCTCCTCTTCCTCCACCCTGCAACTCTCCCTCTGAAATTGATCTCCTTTACTAGAGAATCGATTTTCCTTGAGATGCTGAGTATCTGTTGGTGTGTCTCCAAATGATCCTCATGTCTTCTCTTATACTTTTCCTGTTGACGAATCAACGACCGAGATTAAGTCTCTAATCAACGGCTAATATTAAAACAGACTTGATCCTCATCTCTTAGAAGCTTCTCACCCTTATTTTTATTAATACCCATTAATATTTTTATTTTCCTAAGTTTAGACTTAGGAACCTATTAAAAATATTAATTATTTATTAACTCCTCATCCAAGTGGAATTTCTCAAAACAATTTATGGGTCTTGGAGATCTCATGTGCCTTAGCCTCTCCTCCAAATTTCAAGGCTAGAGCACATCCGATGCTAACAAAAATCAACACTCCCTCTTAGCGAGGAATGTGCTCTAGCAATGTTTCATCACACTAATCTTCCACATCGGTACCTATGTTGATGCTTGGCCTGCTGCCTCACATCCCCTGCACTGTTGCTTCTTGTACTGCTACCCATGACATTGTTATTGCCACTGTTGCACCTATATTGTAGCTCCCTCTCAACACGCTGCCCATAGCACTGCCACTGCTAACTGTTGCACAACAACTCCTGACACTTATCCATTTCTACTACTAAAATGGATTCTTTACCATCTCCATATTCTACCTAAAATCAACAAACTTTGTTCTTCCTAGAGCCTTGGTGAGGATGTCTGCCACCTATTCTCCTATAGGAGTGTATCTCAACTATACTGCCTCTCGTTGGACATAGTCTTTAACAGAGTGAAACTTGATATCAATATGCTTCGACCGATCATGAAATACTGGATTCTCAGAGAGCTTGATGAAACTTTGATTATCACACATGATCTTGGTCGCCTCCATCCTTCTCTTGAATAGATTCACAAGAAATTTCCTAAGCCATATGGCTTCGCATGATGGCTTCGCATGAAGTTGTGTTAGTTGCCATATATTCTGCTTCAGTTGAGCTCAGAGCCACGGATTTCTATTTCTTACTACACCAGGAAGTCATTCCTGATCCAATGTTGAAACACTACCCAGTTGTACTTTTCCGATCTACTGAAATTCCAGTCCAATCTGCATCAGTGAACCCATTCAGCCTGATGTCATTGCCTCTGGTGTACAATAGTCCATGCTCGACTGTTCCTTGTATATATCTGAGAACATGTTTGGCTACTGCCCAGTGCGCCCTCTTAGGTTCCATCATGAACTAACTGAGGGTGCGGACAGCGTAACAAATGTCTGGCCTGGTATTGACTAGATACGTTAGGGACCCTACAAGCTGCTTGTAAAAGGTGGGATCAACTTCTTTATCTTCTGATGTATCAATCTTCTTCCAGTTGGTGATCATTGGAATAGCCATAGGTCTACAGTCCTGCATCCTGAATCTTTTCAAGATTTATGTAGCATATCTCCCTTGTCCAAGGAAGATCTCACCCTTTTGCTGCCAAACTTCCAATCCTAGGAAATAATGCATCTGTCCCAAATCCTTCATGTCGAATTTTGTGGCTAGGTTCTTCTTGCAGTCTTTGATGAGCTTGGATGATCCTGTCAGGAAGAGATCATCCACATATAACACTAAGATTAGAGGCTCATTCTCTACAGCCAGATAGTAGAGATTAGGATCTGCGTCACTCATGACGAACCCCATCTTCTGCAAGTAGCCATCAATTTGACTGTACCATGCCCTAGGTGCTTGTTTAAGCCCATACAAGGCTTTCTTTAATCTGCATACATGATTACTAGTTGTTCAATGTATACTTCCTCTTCTATTACCTCGTTTAAGAATGTCGTCTTGACATCCATCTGATGAATCTCCCACCTCATCTGTGTTGCAAGAGATGTCACGGTTCTAATAGAAATATACCTGGCTACTAGGGTGAATGTTTCTTTGTAGTCTATCCTTTCCTTCTGATCATGCCCCTTAGCCACAAATCTGGCTTTGTATTTCTCCACATTGTCGTCTGCAGCATATTTGACCTTGTAGATCCATCTCGAACCTACCATTGATCTGTCCTGAGGCCCAGGTACCACTTCCCAGACATCATTGACCATTATAGAGCTGTATTCCTCCATCATAGCATCCACCCATACTTGATGCTGAATGACCTCCTGGAAACTAGAAGGTTCCCCAACTTGAGATACTAAGGCTTGGTATCTGTCTGGTTGTTTTCGTTCCCTTTTACTATTCTTGGGTGCACCAATGAAGTCTTCTGCATCTCGTAGAATCTGTCTAAGTTCTCGACTCGTTCTCCCACTGGTAGTAGGCTCATCTATCAGCTCTTCCTCTTCTTGAGATTCCCCTTGTTTTGAAGCTTTATCTTCAGGAGAATTTTTGGTACTAATTTCCGTTGGTTGAAGTGGTTTGACCAATGGCTCGTCTTTCGACTACGCCTTCGAAGGCATTTCTTAGGATTTCTGGAAAGCTCTATCTTCCATGAACTTTACATCCCGCTGAACTACTACCTTCCTACTCCCTGGAAGATAGACTCTATATGCCTTAGCATTCTCTATATATCCCACAAGATATCCTTTTTGAGCAGTTTTATCTAATTTCTTTCTCTTCTCTTTGGGTATACGACAATATGCTAAACTCTCGAATATCCTGAAATGACTGACTTCAGGTGTCTTCCCAGTGAAGACCTTCTTCGGAGTGATTTTTCCGAATGCCCTGTGAGGAGTCATGTTCTGGACATAAACTGTCGTGCTGCATGCTTTTGCCCACAGGAATTTAGGCATATCCTAATCATACAACATTGCCCTAGCTGCTTCCACAATAGTCCTGATTTTTCGTTTTTGCTACTCCATTTTGCTCCGGATTGTAGGGGGCTTTCCACTCTCTTTTGATGCCTTCCTTAGCGCGAAAATCGGTGAAGTCCTTGTCAACATACTCTCCACCATTGTCTGAGTGCAACACTTTTATCTTCTTTCATGTCAGATTATCCACTAGAGCCTTGAACACTTTGAATCGATCGAAAACCTCTTGCTTGTTTTTTAGAAAGTGGATCCAAGTCTTCCTGGAATGGTCATCGATAAAGGTGACGAAGTATTTGGCACCACTACGAGCTTTTGTGGACATCGGTTCGCAGATGTCTGAGTGTATCAATCCTAGCACACTCTTAGCCCTATTGTTACTTTTGGAAAACATTGCTTTGGCATACTTGCCCAGAGCGCACCCTCTGCATACATCATCTCATTTAGTACTTAGCTCTGGAACTCCTGATACTGTTTTCCTGAGAATTCTTGTAGGAATTTACAGGGTAAGTTCCTCAGATAGAACACCAAAGGACACCACTCACAAACAAATCACAAATCAGTACACCAGTATTCTTGACGTGGTTAAAACCCTCAAAGAGGGAAACAATCCATGGCTTGAGCCAACATGGCCACTTTAGGAAATTTATTAATGTAAAAGAAAGAAAATTTACATAAGTTTCTCTCATGAATGATCACCTTACAAGTGACCCTCCATACTCTTTAAATAGAGATCATGGACAATCGGATGTTAAGCCATTGATCAAGTATTGATAATACCGCGGAGAGAATGAACCGTAGGATCACTTCATGTCTAGAACATATCGTGACCGTCAAATTGTAAGTTACAAAAAGTACATATTAAAGAAACACACTTTACCTAACTATACACTAGACCAAGTTATACTTAACTATTTCCTATGTGTCGGAATATCCTAACATCCCCCCTTAAGAACAACTTGGGATAGTTTTGAAGGACTTACAAATATGACACAATAGGAGAAGGAAGGAGGCATTAGAGCCTATTCCCCCTTAGTGACAACTTCTTGAACTCCAACAATAAATCGAAGTTTAGTAAACTTCACCTCTGTGAGAGCCTTTGTAAAGATGTCTGCAACTTGATCATCTGTTGAACAATATTGCACTTCAAGAACATGGTCATGAATGAGCTTTCTGATGAAGTGCATGTGTAGTTCAATGTGTTTGCTACGCTGATGTTGGAATGGATCTTTGCATAGTTGAATGGCACTTTGATTATCACACCAAAGTGTAGTCGGGTGCTGTTGCTGAAAACCAAACTCTAACAGGATCTAACGAAGCTATAGGGCTTCCTTACTAGCTTTTACAGCACCACGATACTCTGCTTCTGCTAAAGAAAGAGAAATGGAACTTTGTTTCTTGCAACCCCATGTAATAGGTCCAGAACCAAGAGTGAAGACATAACCTGTAGTAGACTTCCGATCATTAGGGTCACCATCCCAATCGGAATCAGTGAAACCAACCAATAGAGGAGATGCTTCTGCACTGTAATGAATCCCAAACAAAACTGTACCTCGAACATAACGAAGTATTCTTTTAGCTGCTTTCCAATGACTTTCATGTGGGTTTTGCATAAACCGAGCAATAATGCCAACAACAAAGGAAAGGTCAGGACGATTATGGGTCAGATACAAAAGATTTCCTACAAGCTGACGGTATAAGGTAGCATCAACTTCAGGGGAAGTACAAGTGATTGAAAGTTTGGTTCCAGACTGAAAGAGAGAAGGGGTTGGCTTACAGTCTTCCATGTTAAAGTGGCGTAGAAGATCACAGGCATACTTGGACTGGGAAAGGGAAATACCTTCCTTGGATTGCAAGACTTGAAGACCAATAAAATAATGCAAGTGTCCTAAGTCTGTCATTTCAAACTGCTTTTTAAGGCTAGACTTCACATGGTTTATAAGGTTGGGATCACTACCAGTAAGGATAAGATCATCAACATAAAGAGCAAGAATGATAAGAGACTTACCCACTTTCTTGGTGTAGACAGTATTGTCAGAATGACACTTAGAAAATCCAGTATCTAAAAGAAAGCTATCCATTTTGGCATACCAAGTCCGAGGGGCTTGCTTGAGACCATAAAGGAATTTCTTAAGCCGACATACAAGGCTAGAGTCTGTTTGTATAAAGCCAAGAGGTTGTTCCATATAGATTTCTTCATGGAAGTCCCCATGCAAGAAGGCAGATTTAACATCAATTTGATGGACTTCCCATTTGAAAGAGACAACAAGGGAAAGAACAAGGCGGATAGAGTTCATTTTGGCAATAGGGGAGAAGGTTTCAGTATAGTCAATGCCTTCAACTTGTGAAAAACCCTTAGCAACAAGACTTTATGTTTATCAACTTTTCCATCTGGTCCAAACTTGGTTCTGTAAACCCATTTGCATCTAACAAGTTTTCGTCCCTTTGGAAGAGGAACAAGATCCCATTATCATTTGCCAATAATGAACGATATTATTCATTCATAGCTGTGTCCCAATCTAGATGGCCTAAAGCTTCTGCAAAGGTGTCAAGATCATAATTCGTTGAAGCTTGAGCCAGTAAAGAAGAGGCTCTATCGAACTGAGAACGTGCATGTCACTGATCTGTAGGATCACCTGCAAGAGCACTTGCTGCATCCTGAGTAGCACAAACCCATTTTGGAAGCTGAGGAGCTGAAGGAGTATTCCGAGAAGGTGGGCGAGGATTGTCATCCTCGCTATCATCATCTGAAGAAGAAATATTTTCAGAAGTAGAAGGGATAGAGAGAGGTGGCACATCCGTCGAACTAGGCTCGTAGGCCGATATATTTTCAACAAACTTTACATCTCTTCTAATGATAACATTTTTGGACTTAGGTGGAAGAAGTCTATATCCTTTGACATCCTCAGAATATCCAACTAAAATACACTTTTCACTTTTAGGTTCTAAGGCTTTATGTTTCTCATCGGGAATATGGGCCCATGCTTCACTTCCAAAAACACGAAAGTGGCTTACCTCTGGTTTAATTGAGCTCCATGCTTCTTCTGGAGTGATATTCTTTAAAACCTTAATAGGAGTGCGATTTACTATGTAATTTGCAGAGTGAATTGCTTCTACCCAAAAATTAAGACTAAGTCCTTTAGATTGAAGCATACAATTAGCCATTTCCTTTAAGGTGCGATTCTTCTTTTCAGCTACACCATTTTGCTGTGGAGTATATGGAACAATGTTGCATTTGAATTCCATGCTCAGTGCAAAAGTTGATGAATTTGTTGTTAACATATTCTCTGCCATTATTAGATTTTAGCTTAATAATTTGATGTCCAGATTGTTTCTTAACAAAGGCCTTAAAGGCCAAGAACATGTTAAAGACTTCACTTTTGAGTTTTAAGAAGTATACCCAAGTGCATTTGGAGAAATCATCAATGAAAGTTAAGAACTTGTAGCTAGAGAATGAAACAAATGGAAGTGGACCACATAAATCACTAGGCACAAGTTGTAAAGGGGCTGAGGTGTGCTAAGAGGCACATTTTTAAAAACTATCCCGATGATGTTTTCCGAGTGCACATCCGGAACAAACACCATCTTTGCAAGATACCTTAGGAAGACCTGTCACCATATTTTACATAGATTTTGAAGGGAGCGATATTTTAAGTGACCAAATCGATCATGCCAAAGTTTGCTCACTTCATCATTATGAACAACAAATACTGAGGGAAGATTTGATGACCTGAAGTTGTTAAACTTATACAACCTTGTAGAATCATCAACAATTCCAGTAGCTAAAATTTTTCTAGGATCACTTAGGTCCTTAATTACAACATCGTGAGGTGAAAATTCAACGATTTTACCTTCACCTAAATGAATTATCTGATATACAGATAGAAGGTTGCAGGATAAGGTTGGAACACATAATACATCATTAAATTGACCATTGTCCAGATGAATAGTTCCAATCCTTACAACACTAAGAGATCTATCATCACCAACATATATATTTTTGGTGTTACAATCATTTAAAAAAGAAAACATGGCTTTGTTTTTGGCCATGGGATAAGAAGCTCCGGAATCAATGAGCCACTCATGAGAATGAGAAGAAGAATATACATTTAGTGCATAACCAGACCGAGATGCTTGACAACCACATGCAAAAAGTGCTATTCCTGAAGATGAAGTTGAAGTTGAAGAGTGCTCCACATGGATGTTATGGTTCTTCATTGCTGCTTCCAAGACTTCCATCTTTTTAAAGCATTTGGATTCCAAGTGGCCATCATGATTACAAAAGTTGCAATGTTTATCAGTCTTCTTCCCTTTGTTTTTATTTTCCTTATCATTTTGTTGAATTGATTTTTCATTTTGACACTGAAAGTGCTTAGGACCCTTGGTTGGTTTAGGACCATTCTTTTTAGGATGTTGTTTCTTAGGATTCTTTGAACTTGGTTGTTGCTGGGTAGCTAAGGCTTTCTTAGAAGAGTTTCCAAGATTAAGAAGACCAAGATGTAAGAGTTTTCCTTGTTCTCTTATTAAAGAATCACAAAAGGTATCAAAAGAGGGGACTTGTAGTCTTGTCCTTGAGAAATAAAGGCTTCTCTAGTAGAATGGAAGGTATAAACAAACACAGAGTAAGTTGGTCCCAACTTAGTAAGAATGAAATAGATAAGGCTACCAGACCGAGATGCTTGACAACCACATGCAAAAATTGCTATTCCTGAAGATGAAGTTGAAGTTGAAGAGTGCTCCACATGGATGTTATGGTTCTTCATTGCCGCTTCCAAGACTTCCATCTTTTTAAAGCATTTGGATTCCAAGTGGCCATCATGATTACAAAAGTTGCAATGTTTATCAGTCTTCTTCCCTTTGTTTTTATTTTCCTTATCATTTTTTTGAATTGATTTTTCATTTTGACACTGAAAGTGCTTAGGGCCCTTGGTTGGTTTAGGACCATTCTTTTTAGGATGTTGTTTTTTAGGATTCTTTGAACTTGGTTGCTGCTGGGCAGCTAAGGCTTTCTTAGAAGAGTTTCCAAGATTAAGAAGACCAAGATGTAAGAGTTTTCCTTGTTCTCTTATTAAAGAATCACAAAAGGTATCAAAAGAGGGGACTTGTAGTCTTGTCCTTGAGAAATAAAGGCTTCTCTAGTAGAATGGAAGGTGTAAACAAACACAGAGTAGGTTGGTCCCAACTTAGTAAGAATGGAATAGATAAGGCTACCATATTCTTTCTTAAACTTAACACCTTCCAAGAGAAGTCTAAGGGTCTTGAACTTGGACAAAAAATCTTCAATGGAAGAAAAATTATTGGGGTCCAACATAAGCAACTCATTTTCGTGTTGATGGGCTCTAATTTCATTTTTAATTCCAAAAACTTTATTGAGTTGTTTCATTGCTTCATTAGGGATATCAAGTTCTATGATATGGAATCTAAGCTCTAGAGAAATAGACATCCCTATCAACCCACGTGCTTGATCTTGCCTATTTTCCCATTTGGTTTGCTTATTTTCATCTTTAGGTTTAGCTTCTTGCCCTGAGGCTATTCTATAAAGATCTTTACTTCTAAGTAAATCCTCAATGTAGGACAACCATTGGAACTAGTTGATGCTGTCAAGAATAACTTGGCATGAACTTTCCATTTTAACAGAAACTGAAGCTATAGATGCTGAAACGAAGTGTTCGAATGGAAATATCTCGAAATATTAGGCCGATTAAAAAAAATGGCTCTGAAAACGGTTTCCGGATGAAGAAGTTATGGCTTTTTGAAGAAAAGTTGTTGAAGATGCCGACGAAGTACATGAATGTGTGGAAGTGAATGATAATGTTATATTTTTAACCCCCCCCCTCCCCCTGCCTCCCCCTTTCCAAACTTAATCTAATTAGCTCACTTTAAAAAAAATAAATTGTGACCCACTTTTATAAATGAATGAAAATCACTTTTACAAGGGTACTTTATGAGCTACCCACTAAATTGTAACTTAAATAAAAGATAAAGAGACTTTAGAATTATATGTGACTCACTTTCTATAATAGGTGAGAACACTTTTACATAAAGTAACTTTAAAACACAAGTTACATGTGCTTTTTGAAAAAGTAACTCGACAAAAAGAAAGACTTGAACCAAAGACCTCTATTCTCATAAAGTAATTTTGGACCAAGTGAGCTAGTTTAAAAGGTTAGTAATTCTTTGAAAAGAGGAATTTTTTTTTTTAGTCACTGAAGCTTTGGAGTGCGTGCTTACTTGAGAAAGCCCTTTTTGCCTACAAAACAAAAAACCACACAACTCAACATGGACATGCAAAAAAACCCAAACCTTGTGGTTTGAAGCTAGCTTTCGCTAGAAACTAAATATTTTCCTCAATGTTTCTGATTTTCCGAGATCACACTAAGGCGCAACGGAAAAGAGCATACGCATGAGAAAAATCCTTCCTTTTTGTTTCTGATTTGCCTAGGTTGCACAAGTCGCGGGGCAAAGAGAATACGTAGAAATTAAAGGTATAGATCCGGTTATAAAAACAGAGAGATAAATAAACCAAAATAAACAGAGAGATAAATAACTGAAACTACAAATAAAGATTGTATGCCTCTAGATCTTAAACATGACGTAGCTAGGGCTACCGGAAACCTTTTCGCATGAAACGAAAGGGGTTACTCACTAGAACAGATGCTCCTAACACAACAGAGCAGTCCTCTCGGCCCGAAAGCGGTCAGAAACAATAGATCTAGGAAACGACAGTCAGATGCAGTTGTACCGAATTCATATTTGGATCACCAATGGATGCGGCCCTTAAATAGCTCTGATACCATATAGGAATTTACAGAGTAATTTCCTCAGATAGAACACCAAAGGACACCGTGCACAAACAGATCATAGATCAGTACACTAGTATTCTTTACGTGGTTAAAACCCTCAAAGAGGGAAACAATGCACATCTTGAGCCAACGCGGCCACTTCAGGCAATTTATTAATGTAAAAGAAAGAAAATTTACGTAAGCTTCTCTCATGAACAGTGACCTTACAAATGACCCTCCATGCTCTTTAAATAGAGATCATGGACCAATCGAGTGTTAAGTCACAGATCAAGTGTCGGTAATACCGAGGAGAGAATGAACCGTCAGATCACTTCATGTCTAAAACATATCGTAATCGTCGGATTGTAAGTTACAAAAAGTACATACTAAAGAAACACACTTTACCTAACTATACACTAGACCAAGTTATACTTAACTATTTCCTATGTGTCAGAATATCCTAACAATTTTCAGAGCCCCATGGTGTAAGTGTCCCATCCTCCTGTGCCATAGTTCATTCAAATCTTTGTCTCCATTACTGCCTATTAGTGCCATTGGTGATTCTAGTTGCAACTTGTACAACCTGTTACTTCTTATTCCAATCTGGGCCTTCTTTTTCCAACTCAGGTGTTGACATATACTTTCTCCTTAATGAACAAAACGTCATAGCCCTTGTTTTGAAGTTGAGATACGGAAAGTAAGTTCATCACCAATCCCGGAACATGCCACACATTGGTTGCTTGAAGCCGCTCTCCTGCTTCGCTTTGAAAAACTATATTACCTCTTCCTACTAGAGTACACTTTGCCTTATTCTCCATGGTGATCTGAGAATTCATTCTTTCTTCCTGATAATCTGAAAAACATTCTCGGATTCCGTCATATGCCAGGAAGCTCCACTGTTTATATACCAAACCTCCGAGGAGGCAGAGGTTGCTAAGCAAGCGACTTCTTCCAATCTGGAAGCTAACATAGAATAATCATAATTTATGTCCCTTGTGCATTCTTCTGCAAATCTGCGCGAGTCCCCTTTAGTGGATGCCTCTGCATCATGCTATTGACCCAGAACAATTTTCCTCTCTTGTTGTTGGATCTCTGCTCCGATACCATGTGAGAATTTCTAAATTGAAATTCTACTACTGTAGCAACTAATTTATTTCACCTACTTATTATTCACAATAAGTTATTTATGAAATCCCTTCAGCAAATATTAAAATAAATTCTATTGCAGTTATCACACAATTACCCAGAGAAAAAATACATGCACAAGAACCAATCACATCAACACAATTATTTTTGGACAATTGTCCTCGGAAAAACCCAATGTGGGAAAACCGGTGTAGCAGATGAGGGCATTATTGTTCTTCAACAACAATTGCTTTTACAAGGAATGGTTTTACAGAGAAACTGAAAGAAAACACCTGAGACTTTCCCTTTGAGACCTTCTGACACTTTGGAGACCCTGCTCCCACTTTGGCATCACCCTTGCATCACTCTACGTGGCCTAGTGTGGCTTTGCATCCCTATGCGGCAACATGCGTAAGCTTTGTGTCCCTATGCGCCAACCTGCGTAAGCTCTGTGTCTCTCTCTGTGTTGTCTCCCACTATCCCTGTGTCACCTTGTCCCTCACTCACTGTCTACTACCAATGCCCTCCTCTTCCTCCACCTTGCAACTCTCCCTTTGAAATCGATCTCCTTTACTTGAGAATCGATTTTCCTTGAGATATTGAGTATCTGTTGGTGTGTCTCCAAATGATCCTCAAGTCTTCTCTTATAGTTTTCTTGTTAACGAATCAACCGCTGAGATTAAGTCCCTACTCAATGGCTAAGATTAAAACAGACTTGATCCTCATCTCTTAGAAGCTTCTCACCCTTATCTTTATTAATACTCATTAATATTTATATTTTCCTAATTTTAGACTTAGGAACCCATTAAAAATATTAATTATTTAGTAACTCCTCATCCAGGTGGAATTTCTTAAAACGATTTCTAGGTCTTGGAGATCTCATGTGCCTTAGCCTCTCCTCCAAATTTCAAGGCTAGAGCACATCCGATACTACCAAAAATCAACACAGGAGAGATGGAGACTTTGTAGAATGAAAAGAGGTTTCTCAAGGGGAAGTTGATGATGTCTAGGCTATTTCCCACGTGCATCAGTCATTGAACAATTCAGAAAGTGATCAGAGCTATATAAACCATCAACTCGCAGCACTTGTGTGCTGCGTGTTTGCTGGACTAGGAAGTAGCGCAGCGCTGGAGACTAGGAAGTAGCACAGCGCCAATGCTACGCTTCCACACATTTAACCCTTTGACCGTGGAATTCATTTCTAAATATTATGTAATTAATTTTTATGGTTGTGGTTAATGTCCTAAAGTGTCTAAGAACTTTGAAACTCAATTTAGGCATTCTATTTAATGTAATTTGTTTGAGTAAGCCTTAGTCAAAACAGTTCCTAGTTTTTAGAAAAGCAGTACTATATTTGTTGTGGAAGGCAGAAACTGAAATCCTTTTAGGGAATTCGATTCCTAGAGGTGGGAATGAATTGTTTTTGATGTATTTATGATGTAATGTTGATTAAGCAAATGGTTGGTACGGGTTAGGAGAAGAAACATTGTGCACTGTATTTTTCTGATATTGTCCAGTGAATGAAAAAGACTGAGGTGTGACTTTACAGGGATTCCTGTGTCAGTTTCTTATGGTGATGTGATTTCTTATGTTATAAGTTTTCTCTTTTGTCATTTCCATGCTTGAATGTATGTCTTCATCTTTGGTTAAGCAAGGTTTTATCTCATAAGTCTCTGTCAAAAGTGCTCTATTATAACTTACTAAACAATAAAAGTTTTCTACTTTAATGACATTTAGATGCTCTATATGTCATTTCCACCTTTCTACAACGAATTAAATTGAAAACACTAGAAGGACAACCTACCTTGCCCCCAAAAGATCCCTCATTCGTTCATCCTCTCTATGGAAAATCAATCGAATTTATATGACCATATGCCCAATGCCATTAAGTAGGTTTCTCAGTCCCAAGAAGCCACTCACTAGAGCTACTACAAAGAAATTTCCTTTGGAGCACACACTTGAGCAACCAACTAAGGTTTTAGACACCATACCAGAGGATATTGTTCCAGATGATATTCCTAATATGCCCATTGGATTTTCCCAAATAATTTGCTTTGAATTTCACCGGGGTGGATGTTAAAATTGGGGAGTTGACTTTTACAGTGTCATATGTCACCATTTCAGCTACTACAAAAATTTCTCTTCAAGGAGAACAGTGGTTGAAAGGGCATGCCTCTTTACATAATTAACTACAAGGATTTCTTAAAATCAAAGTATAGAAACAAGGGATATGGAGCTATTGTACTTAGAGAATACCTACTTGAACCCTACAACAAAGTTTTGAAGGTAATCCAAATATACTTCACTTGTGAAGACGGGTTTGGGAGAATTTATCAGTATCATTTTACGCTATTGATGCACTTCACAGGAAAAAAACCTTTTGAATTTGCCTTTCTATTTGTTCAGACGGCTTAGTAAGATGGTAGATAAGATTCAAGGTAAGCAAAGCCAAGTGGAGTCCAGTGTTTTCCATTTCCCTTTGACTAAGTTGTTGCTGGTAGAAGAATTGAACAAGAAAAATCAGACATGGCATACATTCATAGCTTCATCAAAGTTGGCAATAGAGTTACCAACTAGCCCTTGGCGTAAAAAGGACGCACCATCATCTATGGCAAGAGATGTGCAATCACGAGTTGAAAAGTCAGTAAAAAGGCCATCAACTTCACTTGACCCATCAGAAAAGAAAAAGGGTAAGAAGCTGCACTTTTCTCTTGAGGTAGTGAAGGTTCCCAAGAAGCCACTCACTAGAGCTACTGCAAAGAAATTGCCTTTGGAACACACACTTGAGTAGCCAATTGAGGTTTTAGACACCATACCAGAAGAAATTGTTCCATATGATAAAGACAAGGAGATCTTAGAACTGCATGAACAATTGAAGAAGGCACACTTGGTCATTGCCCAACTACAGCATGACAATAGGGAATTGAAGAAGACTTCTTTAGAAACGACACCTAAGATTAGTGAAACAGAACCAACAACAAAGGCAACTCCATCTGTCACCAAATCCAAACGTAAAGAGAAGGTTGTAACAAAGGACATTCAAGGGTTAGAGGCTCCAGCGACAAGAGTTCCTCTAACTTTCAACAAGAAAGTTGCAGCTAGAGAAGGAAGGGTCAGTGCAGAAAGAGAAGAAGGTTGAGATAGATGAAAGGCAATATACTTTTCATAGATTGAGGATGCAGTTGAAAAAGGCCCAAAATGAGATCTTAGACTTAAGAAGCATGATGAAAAGGCTAGGCAAAAGATATATGACAATTTGAACATGTGAGCCAACATTGTCAAATGCTAAGTATATGCTAAAAAGAACTCTGCCTTTGCATAGGCAGCTCAAAAACATCTGCAGACAAAACCTCACCTTAAGGAAGGAGCTAAGGGCTGCTAAAGAGCAGTTGCAGGAGATACAAGAGAAGGACAGGGGAAAGCTTGATTTGTTGGCTGTGGTAGCAAAAGTCTGAGCCTTGAAGAATGTAATCAAAACAATTTTGTTTTTGCCCTCTTGCCCAAGTATACTAGTTGAATGGGGTTGGATAAGGAGGCTGAGAGGTTTATGTTTTGTATGAAGTTTTTTGGGAAGCAAAATCAGTCAAATTTTTGTAGTTTATTTAATTTTTTCCAAAGGGAGTAGTTCACACAAAATGCTACATTTTGACAAGGCATTAGGGTTCAATGGAAATGTGAAATTTTGGCATCTTTTTGGTGTGTGGGTACTTGAAAAGGGCTTTCAGCATTGTTAGCATCATTCGCAATTTGTTTATCTTGTTTAGAGACCTCAACATTAGTCAGAATCGTGAAGGATAGGTTTAGCTGCACTTTCATACAAGCGTTGCGCTTTTACTGTAGGTCGAGTTTTGAGAGATTGAGGCTTTGCAGAATGAAAAGAGGTTTCTCAAGGGGAAGTTGATGATGTCCAGGCTATTTCCCACGTGAATCAGTCATTGAGCAGTTTAGAAAGTGACCGGAGCTATATGAACCATCAACTCGTTGCACTTCCCTGTTCCGTGTTTGCTGGACTAGGAAGTAGCACAACATTTCCACACAGTCAGCCCTTTGACCGTGGAATTTATGTCTAAATCTAATGTAATTAATTTTTATGGTCATGGTTAATGTCTTGAAGCGTCTAAGAACTTTGAAACTCGATTTAGGCATTGTATTTAATGTAATTTGTTTGATTAAGTCTTAGTCAAAACAATTCCTAGTTTTTAGAAAAGCAGTTCTATGTTCACTGCAGAAGGTAGAAACATAAATCCTTTCAAGGAATTCGGTTCCTAGAGGTGGGAACGAATTGTTTTTTTATCTATTTATGATGTAATGTTGATGAAGCAAAGGGTTGGTCAGGGTTAGGAGAAGAAACACTGTGCACTGTATTTTTCTGGTATTTTTCCAATGAGTGAAAAAGACTGAGGTGTGACTTTAGAGGGATTCCTGTGTTAGTTTGTTATGGTGATGTGCTTTCTTATGTTGTAAGAACTTATCTTACGCTTCCTTAATCTGCTAATTGCTGTCATGATGCCACATTGCTATAGATGATAGCGTGGCCTAATTAAGGACAATTTGTGCATATTTGAGTGGGCTGAGGATGACTGTCATTTTGCCCTAACCAGACCTCATTGCAATGCTAGGTGGAAGATTGACAGAAGTTTATGCAGCCTGTGGGAGCAAGTGAAGACAAGCTACAGTCTTGGGTATAGGATCTAGGTGACTATTGCAGTCATGGATGGAACATAGATTCTACAAGTTACAACTAGTTGCCATAGCAAGCAGCTAAGGTTGTTCCATGATAGTGATGATGGATGCAACAAGTTGCAACATAACGGATTAGTGCAACATGACAAGTTGCAGCATAATGGATTAGGGCAACATGGTGCATTATGGTGCAGCGCAATGGTACAACATAGTGATGATGGGCATGGATGTATATGAGATTTATTTAACCTGCATACATGAGATTTCTTCTCATGTGTCTCAATACCTTTTGGCTGTTCAATGTATACTTCCTCTTCTATTACCCCGTTCAAGAATGTCGTCTTGACATCCATCTAATGAATCTCCCACCCCATCTGTGTTGCAAGAGATATCATGGTTCTAATAGAAGTATACCTAGCTACTTGGGCGAAGGTTTCTTCGTAGCCTATCCCTTCCTTATGAGCATACCCCTTAGCCACAAACCTGGCTTTGTATTTCTCCACATTGCTGTTTGCAGCATATTTGACCTTGTAGATCCATCTCAAACCTACCACTGATTTGTCCTGAGGCCTAGGTACCACTTCCCAAACATCATTGACCATTATAATGCTGTATTCCTCCACCATAGCATCCACCCATACTTGATGCTGAACGACCTCTTGAAAACTAAAAGGTTCCCCAACCTGAGCTACTAAGGCTTGGTATCTGTCTAGCTGTCTTCGTTCCCTTTTACTATTCCTGGGTGCACCAGTGAAGTCTTCTGCGTCCCGTAGAATCTGTCGAAGTTCCCAGCTCGTTCTTCCACTGGTAATAGGCACATCTATCAGCTCTTCCTCTTTTTGAGATTCCTCTTGTTCTAAAGCTTTGTATTCAAGAGAATTTCTGGTACTAGTTTCCGTTGGTTGAAGTGGTTTGACCAACGGCTTGTCTTTCGACTACTCCTCGGAAGGCATTTCTCGGGATCTCGAGAAAGTTCTATCTTCCATGAACTTTACATCTCACCGAACTACTACCTTCCTACTCCCTAGAAGATAGACTCTATATGCCTTAGCATTCTCACTATATCCCACAAGATATCCTTTCTGAGCAGTTTTATCTAATTTCTTTTTCTTCTCTTCGGGTATACGACAATATGCTAAACTCCCAAATATCCTGAAATGACTAACTTTAGGTGTCTTCAGGCGAAGACCTTCTTCGGAGTGATTTTGCCCAATTCCTTGTGAGGAGTCATGTTCTGGACATAAACTGTCGTGCTGCATGCTTCTGCCCACAGGAATTTAGGCATATCCTGATCATACAACATTGCCCTAGTTGCTTCCACAATAGTCCTGTTTTTCCTTTCTGCTACTCCATTTTGCTCCGGATTGTATGGAGTTTTCCACTCTCTTCTGATGCCTTCCTTAGCGCGAAAATCGGTGAAGTTCTTGTCAACATACTCTTCACCATTGTCTGAGCGCAACACTTTTATCTTCTTTCATGTCAGATTCTCCACTAGAGCCTTGAACTCTTTGAATCGACCGAAAACTACATCCTTGGTTTTCAGAAAGTAGATCCAAGACTTCTTGGAATGGTCATCAATGAAGGTGCCGAAGTATTCGGCACCACTAAGAGATTTTGTAGACATCGGTCCATAGATGTCTGAGTGTATCAATCCTAACACACTCTTAGCCCTATTGTTACTTTTGTAGTTTATGAAATTTTTTCCAAAGGGAGTTATTCATACAACATGTTGCATTTTGACAAGGAATTCGGGTTTGATGGAAATGTGAAAATTTGGCATATTTTTGGTGAGTGGGTACTTGAAAAGGGCTTTCAGCATTGTCAGTGTCCACTAAGAGCTTTTGTGGACATCGGTCCGCAGATGTCTGAGTGTATCAATCCTAACACACTCTTAGCCCTATTGTTACTTTTGTAGTTTATGAAATTTTTTCCAAAGGGAGTAATTCATACAACTTGTTGCATTTTGACAAGGAATTCGGGTTTGATGGAAATGTGAAATTTTGGCATATTTTTGGTGAGTGGGTACTTGAAAAGGTCTTTTAGCATTGTCAGCATCATCAGCAGGTTGTTTATTGTAGTTGTCTTTGGGTTTTGGTGGAAGGAGAGATCCTAAGAGTAGCCCTAAGAAGAAGATTCCCTAGCTCTACGCTGTCATGGAGAAGCTTAAACACTGCCATAGAGAAGGCTCTACGCTATAATAAAGAAGCTTAATGCTGTCATGGAGGACAACCTTTATCTCAGCCACAAAGAAGCCCTAACACTACTCGACAACCCTAATTGTTGGCCTAAAGGATGCCCTAACTAATACGCAGTAATGAAGGGTAACACAACCAGGGAAGAAGGTTTCATAACGCAACAAGGGAGTGACCTAAACTCAGGTCTAATGCTGTTGTTCTTGTCACCTAGAATGTAATAAATGAAGGTTTCATAGGCAACAAAAGAGGGCTTGTATTCGCTGTAAAGAGGGGGCCTTGACAAGCCCTAACCGCAGTCCATGGAGGGATCTCATCCGTTGTCTCAAGGTCCTTCTTACGCTGCCTTAATCTGCTAAGAGATCCCTACATACTAGATGACCTTAACTGCTGTCTATTAGAAACTCATAGAAACCTCATTGCAATATCCTTAATTGCTGTCATGATGCCACATTGCTGTAGATGAGAGTGTGGCCTAATTAAGGACAGTTTGGGCATATTTGAGTGGGTTGAAGATGACTGTCATCTTGCCCTAACCAGACCTAATTGCAGTGCTAGGTGGAAGGTTGACAAAAGTTTATGCAGCCTGTGGGAGCAAGTGAAGACAAGCTATAGTCTTGGGTATAGGATCTAGGTGACTATTGCAGTCATGGATGGAACATAGATTCTACAAGTTACAGCTAGCTGCTTTGCTAGGCTGCAAGCCAAAGCAAGCAGCTAAGGCTGTTCCATGACAGTGATGATGGATGCAGCAAGTTGCAGCATAACGGATTAGTGCAGCATAATGGATTAGGGCAGCATGGTGCAGTATGGGGCCGCACAATGGTATAACATAGTGATGATGGGCATGGATGTATAGCAGTAGCTTGAAGATGATGGGTGCAACAGCATGATGTGAGTAGTGTAGCAGCAAGAATGTATTGCAACAACATGATGATGATGTATTGCAGTATGCATAGTGCAATGAAGGGTACAACAGTGCAACATGAAGGATGGAGCATAGTGATTGGGTGCAGCATGAGGTGCAACACAATGATAGGCGCAACATGATGATGGAATCACCTTGGAGAATCAGCTGAAGCAGTATGCCTTCACTTGAGTTCAGATCAGCCACCTCATGTGTTATCTTCATAGAGAAGATCTCTTCTCTTATTTTGATAAGTCAAAATGTTGACCTCTGATGTATAAGAAGAATTGATCAAGGGTTTCCCCACATTGGGGTTTGTTCCTGGCTGGCGGCACATCTTGTGTCCTCTTGTCTTGGCTTGTTTTCTGCGATTTATGTTTATATTCTATCTACATTTTACTATCATTCTAAATGTGATTGCTAATCTGGAATTGATATTGAGCTAATATGGAAAATTGAAGTAAATTTGCTCTCAACATAGAACATACCTAAAATTAATAACACACCATCATCTATGGCAAGAGATGTGCAATCACCTGTTGGAAGTTCAGTAAAAAGGCCATCAACATCACTTGATCCATCAAAAAAGAAAAAGGGTAAGAAGTTGCAGTTTTCTCTTGAGGTAGTGGAGGTTCCCAAGAAGTCACTCACTAGAGCTACTGCAAAGAAATTGCCTTTGGAACATACAATTGAGCAACCAACTGAGGTTTAAGGCACCATACCAGAGGATTTTGTTCCAGATGATAAATACAAGGAGATATTAGAACTGCAAGAACAGTTGAAGAAGGCACACTTGGTCATTTGCCCAACTACAACATGACAATAGGGAATTGAAGAAGACTGCTTTAGAAAGGACACTTAAAATTAGTGAAATAGAACCAGCAACAAAAGGTAGCTCCATCTGTCACCAAATCCAAACGTGAAGAGAAGATTTTAAAAAGGACATTCAAGGGTTAGGGGATCCATTAACAAGAGTTCCTGTGACCAGGTCTTCAGCAAGAAAGTTGTAGGTACAAAAGGAAGGGTCAGTGAAGAAAGAGGAGAAGGTTGGGATAGATGAAGGGCAACATACTTTTCATAGAAGGAGGATGCAACGAAAGAAGGCCCAAAATGAGATCACTAGATTTAAGAAGCAGGATGAAAATGGCAGGCAAGATATATATGACAATTTGAACATGTGTGAGCCAACATTGTCAAATGTTAAGTATATGCTAAAAATAACTCTACCTTTGTATAGGCAGCTGAAAAACATCTGCAGACAGAACCTCACCTTAAAGAAGTAGCTAAGGGCTGCTAAACAATAGTTGCAAGAGATACAAGAGAAGGACAGGGGAAAGATTGATTTGTTGGCTGAGGTAGCAAAAGTTTGAGCCTTGAAGCAGGTAATCAAAACGGTTGTGTTTGTGCCCTCTTGCCCAAGTATACTATTTGAATGGGGTTGGATAAGGAGGTTGAGAGTTTTATGTTTTTCTATGAAGTTTTTTGGGAAGCACAATCAGTCAGATTTTTGTAGTTTATTTAATTTTTTCCAAAGGGAGCAATTCACACAACATGCTACATTTTTAAAAGGCATTAGGGTTCAATGGAAATGTGAAATTTTTGGCATCTTTTTGGTGTGTGGGTACTTGAAAAGGGCTTTCAGCATTGTTAGCATCATTCGCAATTTGTTTATCTTGTTCAAAGACCTCAACATTAGTCAGAATTGTGAAGGATAGGTTTAGCTGCACTTTCATACAGGCGCTGCGCTTTTATTGTAGGTCGAGTTTTGAGAGTTTGAGGCTTTGCAGAATGAAAAAAGGTTTCTCAAGGGGAAGTTGATGATGTCCAGGCTATTTCCCACATGCATCAGTCATTGAGCAGTTCAGAAAGTGACCAAAGCTATATAAACCATCAACTCGCTGCACTTCTGTGTTCCGTGTCTGCTGGACTAGGAAGTAGCGCAACGTTTCCACACAGTCAACACTTTGACCATGGAATTTATGTCTAAATCTTATGTAATTAATTTTTATGGTCATGGTTAATGTCTTGAAGCGTCTAAGAACTTTTAAACTCGATTTAGGCATTGTATTTAATGCAATTTGTTTGATTAAGTCTTAGTCAAAACAATTCCTAGTTTTTAGAAAAGCAGTTCTATGTTCTCTGTAGAAGGCAAAAACATAAATTCTTTCAAGGAATTCGGTTCCTAGAGGTGGGAACAAAATGTTTTTTTATCTATTTATGATGTAATGTTGACGAAGCAAAGGGTTGGTCACGGTTAGGAGAAGAAACACTGTGCACAATATTTTTCTGATATTTTTCCAGTGAGTGAAAAACACTGAGGCGTGACTTTAGAGGGATTCCTGTGTTAGTTCATTATGGTGACGTGCTTTCTTATGTTGTAAGTTTTCTCTCTTGTCATTTCCATGCTTGAATGTATGTCTTCATGTTTGGTTAAGCAAGGTTTTATCTTAGAACTCACTGTCAAAAGCGCTCTGTTATATGACTATATGCCTAATGCCATTAAGTAGTTTTCTCAATCCTAAGACGCCACTCAGTAAAGCTACTACAAAGAAATTTCCTTTGGAACACACACTTGAGCTGCTAACTGAGGTTTTAGACACCATACCAGAGGAAATTGTTCCATTATGGTGACGTGCTTTCTTATGTTGTAAGTTTTCTCTCTTGTCATTTCCATGCTTGAATGTATGTCTTCATGTTTGGTTAAGCAAGGTTTTATCTTAGAACTCACTGTCAAAAGCGCTCTGTTATATGACTATATGCCTAATGCCATTAAGTAGTTTTCTCAATCCTAAGACGCCACTCAGTAAAGCTACTACAAAGAAATTTCCTTTGGAACACACACTTGAGCTGCTAACTGAGGTTTTAGACACCATACTAGAGGAAATTGTTCCAGATGATAAAGACAAGAGATCTTAGAATTGCAAGAACAATTGAAGAAGGCACACTTGGTCATTGCCCAACTACAACATGACAATAGGGAATTGACGAAGACTTCTTTAGAAAGGACACCTAAGATTGGTGAAACAAAATCAGTGACAAAGGCAACTCCATTTGTCACCAAATCCAAAGGTAAAGAGAAGATTGTAACAGAGGACATTCAAGGGTTAGAGGCTCCATCAGTAAGAGTCCCTGTGACCAGGTCTTTAGCGAGAAAGTTGCTAGAAAGAGAAGAAGGTTGAGATAGATGAAGGGAAACATGCTTTTCATAGATTGAGGATGTAGTTGAAGAAGTCCCCAAATGAGATCACTAGACTTAACAAGCAGGATGAAAAGGCCAGGGAAAATATATATGACCATTTGAACATGAGTGAGCCAGAATTGTGAAATGTTGATTTGGGTAGCATCGGATGTGCTCTAGCCACGAAATTTGGTGGAGAGGTTGGGGCACATGAGATCTCCAATACCCAGAAAGGGTTTGAGCAGATTCTAAACAGATCAATAGATATTAAAGTAATTGATAATTTTAATGGAGTCCCTAAGTCTAAACTTAGGGAAAATAAAATAGTAATGTGTATTAATATGAATTTGTGTTAAAATGGTCCAAAAGACATGGATCAAGCCAGATCTAATCTTAGCCATTGATTAGGGACTTAATATTGGCTGTTGAATCGTCAATAGGAAAAGTATAAGAGGAGGCTTGGGGTCACTTGGAGATCACACTAGATGATTAGTCATCTATTCTCTAGAGCGGGGTTTGCTAGGAGAGATAGAATCAGTGATTGGGAGAGCAATTGAGGGACATTGTATAGAGGAATAGAGAAGGTAGAGATTATGTCGGGAGAGCGGCGCAGAAGCAAAGAAGTGTGACACAGAGCCAGCAAGGGTTCACGCAAGGCCACGCAGAGGCACCCAAGTGTTGCGCAGAGCACCAGAGGGGCCAGCGGAGCTGACGCAGAGGCTCCTAAAGCTGACGTAGGGCCTCCTGGGGCTGATGCAAGCCAAGAAAGGCTGACGCAAGGCCAGCGTGAGACAGAGAGGGGCTGACGGAGTACATATTGGGCAGACGCTGGGGTTGTAGGAGCAGTTTTGTGCTGAAGCGCTGTTGGAAGGGTTTTCCGGGGTTTTAGCCAGGAGATTTCTCTCAAACTGTGAGGTATAGCTGCTAAGGAAATTCTTTGTTGGGTAGGCCAGTTACGACACCCAGATTGTACTCTGATATTGCTTAATAAGAAAACCCTCAGATAGCTACACCGATTTTCCTGCATTGGGTTTTTCCAAGGACATTAGTCCAAAAATAATGGTGTCATGTGGTGTGTTTGTTCTTGTTTCTTTTAGTTGCTGATTTGTAATATGTTGAGCATGCACTGGTGTTTATTTTTAGTATTTACTTTGTAAATAACTTGTTAAAGAAAAATTAACAATCAGGTAGGAATAAATCAGGAAAAGTGCATGAAGGGTTTCTAAATTAAGTAAACATAGAAACTTCAACATGAAATGCTAAGTAGGTGCTGAAAAACATATGTAGACAAAAACCTCACCTTAAGGAAGGAGCTAAGGGTTGCGAAACAACAGTTGCAGGGATTAAAGAGAAGGAAAGGGGAAAGCTTTATTTGGTGGCTGAGGTAGCCACAGTCTGAGCCTTGAAGCAAGTAATCAAAACAATTTTTTTTTGCCCCCTTGCCCAAGTATACTAGTTGAATGGGATTGGATAAGGAGGTTGAGTGTTTTATGTTTTGTATGAAGTTTTTTGGGAGGCACAATCAGTCATATTTTTGTAGTTTATGAATATTTTTCCAAAGGGAGCATTTCACACGGCGTGTTGCATTTTGACAAGGCATTGGGTTTTGATGGAAATGTGAAAATTTGGCATCTTTTTAGCAAGTGGGTACTTGAAAAGGGCTTTCAGCATTGTCAGCATCATCGACATGTTGTTTATCTTGTTCAGAGACCTCAACATTAGTTAGAATCGTGAAGCATAAGTTTCCGTGCTTTCATACAAGTGTTGTGCTTTTACTGTAGGTGGAGTTTTGAGAGATGGAGGGTTTGCAAAATGAAAAGAGGTTTCTCAAGGGGAAGTTGATGATGTCTAGGCTATTTCCCACGTGCATTCAGTCATTGAGCAGTGCAGAAAGTGATCGGAGCTATATAAACCATCAACTCGCTGCTCTTCTGTGCTACGTGTCTTCTTTCACACAGTCAACCCTTTGACCGTGGAAGTCATGTCTAAGTCTTATGTAATTAATTTGTATGGTCATGGTTAATGTCCTGAAGCATCTAAGAACTTTGAAACTCGATTTAGGCATTGTTTTTAATGTATTGAAACTTGAGTAAGCTTTAGTCAAAACAGTTCCTAATTTTTAGAAAAGCAGTTCTATATTCACTGCAGAAGGTAGAAACAAAAATCCTTTTAGGGAATTCGGTTCCTAGAGATGGGAAGGAATTGTTTTTTATCTATTTATGATGTAATGTTGATGAAGCAAAGGGTTGGTCAGGGTTAGGAGAAGAAACACTGTGCACTGTATTTTTCTGATATTTTTCCAGTGAATGAAATAGACTGAGATGTGACTTTACAAGGATTCCTGTGTCAGTTTCAAATTTGATTACTAATGGTGAACATTGATCAGACACAAGAAGGTTGTGCACTATTCCCTAGGCAACTCCATGGTCAACGAGATCCAGAATTCAACATTCAACGTTCCATGGCAACTCCACTGTCCAAAATATTTAGAGTTTAAAGTATAGATACATTTTCCTATTCAATCAAGATGACATGGTATGTGGCGAATCCCATTTCTATTGAAGTTTTTACGGAATATTGGGACAATTTTGATGATGATCAGATTGATGAAGCTTTTTCAAAGATTTTATCTATTTATTTAAATTCATGCAAATGTTCTTCCATAGATAAAGCTCATTTTCTTGGAGACTATTCTAAAATTTGAGGGAGATGTTGAGGTTTTAGAGGCTCAAATACTTATGGTGATGTGATTTCTTCTGTTGTAAGTTTTCTCTCTTGTCATTCCCATGCTTGAATGTATGTGTTCATGTTTGAATAAGCAAGGTTTTATCTCAGAACTCACTATCAAAAGAGCTCTGTTATCTTACTAAACAATTAACGTTTTATGCTTTAATGACATTTAGAATTCATCCTTTATTTAGATGCTCTATATGCCATTTCCACCATTCCTCTGCTCACCCTTCTACAACAAATTAAATTGAAAACACCAAATGGACTACCTACCATGCCCCTGTCAAGAGATCCCTCACTCCTTCATCCTCTCGCTCGAAAATCAGTCAACTTTATATGATTGTATGCCCAATGGATTTTCCCTCTTCCCTACCAACAAATTGTTAAACCTATACCTCTTATCTTAATACGTAGCCTAAGACCTAAGTGATTGAACATTTGGATAGAGAGAGCCCTCTTTGAAGCTGGAAGTGCTAGATTCCAGCTTCAAAGTGGTTTGTGGTTACCTTTGGGTTCCTTTCCTTAGCTTGTAGGAATTACATAGTGCTAACATAGTGGCATCATTGCCAGGGAACGAGAGGTTCCATCTTCCCCTGGAAAGAACCAAAAAGTTTCAGATTTGATTACTAATGGTGAACATTGATCAGACACAAGAAGGTTGTGCATTATTCCCTAGGCAACTCCATTGTCAACGAGATCCAGAATTCAACATTCAACGTTCCATGGCAACTCCACTGTCCAAAAAATTCAGAGTTTAAAGTATAGATACATTTTCCTAATCAATCAAGATGACATGGTATGTGGCGAATCCCATTTCTATTGAAGTTTTTACGGAATATTGGGACAATTTTGATGATGATCAGATTGATGAAGCTTTTTCAAAGATTTTATCTATTTATTTAAATTCATGCAAATGTTCTTCCATAGATAAAGCTCATTTTCTTGGAGACTTTATTCTAAAATTTGAGGGAGATGTTGAGGTTTTAGAGGCTCAAATACAGTCCCACAACTTCCAAGATCAGAGTCAATCTTTTGAAAAAAAAATTCCAGCGAAAATAAAAGGAGGTAGTGTTGCCCTAGTTTCTCATGATGGAAGAATATTTTGGTTTTGAACAAGAATTTGACAATTCAAAGTTGAAGTCATGGTTTGACATAGAGAATACATCTGAAAAATTCAACCTTGATGATCCAGTCGTTGAATACCTTGAGGATCATTGAACAAATCATGTCTTTTATGATCCTATAGCTGACTTTATGAAAGATTTCAACAGTCAAGATTTTCATCTTTTAATTAGTTGTAAGCCTGCAAATGAAGATGATGCTCAGCTAGTATCAAAAACACTCCCAGGAATGATTTTATTGCAGCAATTTTACGCAGAATTTGAGTCCTTTCATGACAACTCTAAATTAAAAGATGCAGTTGAGAGGTTGCTATAGTATGATTGTTTTCTGTTTTCATTTGAGGATCCTTTTGCAGCGTTCTTGGAGTCAGCAAGTGGGCCTAAGTTCTTAAATATTGTCAAAGTTGAATCTGTTTGCAAGTTTTTATTGGAGTTGCCAATAAAATATGTTTCTCATTTTGCCTTTGAGGAAACACATGCAAGGAGGTGGAACAATGAATGAAGTGCTTGCGTGGTTGCATTGGTTTTTTTACTTCACTTGATCTAGTAGTGGTTTTAATAGATTAGAGTAGGTAGGAGTGTGAATAAGCTCAACACTCTGAGCATTTTTTCAGCAATGTGCCAATTTCCAGCAGTTTGTTTTGGCAGATTGGTATTACTTTTCAGCATTCATTTTCAGTTTGCAGTTGTGTGTTGAAGATTTGGAAGAGAGCAGGTTACAGGTTACAATTGGCAAATTGACTTTGGGATCAGCGAAATGGATCAGGCTACTAGTCTATGGTGTTTTTGGCACCTCACAGGGAGGATACCATCCCCATCAGAGCCAATGTTAGTGTCCTATATTATAGTAGTCAAAAACAAGTTTTGTCTTTTAAATTTATTTTGGCAAATGTGTAAAGGTTGGGCTATGATATCTTAGAGATCATAGATATTGGTCTTAGTAAAGAATGAAAGATTTCATTTTTGATGTAATTATGTCAAAGTGTGTGAAAGATGATGTAAAGATAGTTCATGATTGTCTAAAGGTTGAGTTAAGTGAGTCTAGGGTCATGTTTCATAAAACAAAGTCATGAGTGAGGTCATAGTGAGTCTTGTCTTCTCATGATTGGCACAAATTAGTGGGGTCGAGATAGTCAATTAGGTTGTCAAATCACATTGTGCCATGACATCATCACTAGTACAATGGTTATGAGACATGCACTACGCTTTTGATAGTTGCTGCACTTTCATGACTAAGGTTCAAAATTGCAATCATTGTCCTTGAAAGGCAGATTTAGTCACCTTGGGAGTTCAAAGGCTTGTTTTAAAATCCAAAATAGCTGAGAGCGATTCTTTGTTCCATCAAAAGCTTGCTAGACATCACTTGAAATTCGCTATGTAAAGTTTGCAGGGGAGGCGCTGCGCTCAGCGACAATTGCTACGCTTTTCAAGCCAAGTGGTTATCGCTATTTCCAGGTGCCAATTCCTCATTTCCTTGTATGATTTGATTTGCATGTTGTCAAATTTTCTCTTATCTATTGAGGAAAATGCATTGATGACCATGCAAACCCTGAATTCATAAGCTCGCTATGTTTCTTTTCTGTACCTGAAAAATACGCTGCGCTTTACCTCAGTTGTTGCATTTATGTTGTCACCTCTGTCAAACATTAAACTTAGTTTGCCACCCATATTATGAAAGTATGACATTCCATTTAAGTGGTTTGGAGCCTCATATCTTGTTGTTGTTGCCCTCAAAGATCAAGGAACTGTTTTCCCCAATGCGTTGTGCTTTCTCGCTGTGCTTGTGTTTTAAATTTTTTGCTGAAGGTAAAAAACAACAAGTTGTTGCCTTGGGTCTGATAAATGGGTTTTTGTTCCCAGAGTCTGCTAATGCAGGGTTTTTCATTCTCTAGATAGAAAGAAGCATAAGGGAGGAGACATAATCAGGTTTGAGCCCCAAGACCTTACCTTGATAAACTCAGACCCAATGATTAGAGTTGCATTTGAACAGGCTAGTTGCATCAGATTTTGTGAGAAGATCCAGGGTTATAATGTGTAGCTCACCAATAATTTGCTTTGAATTTCACCGGGGTGGATGTTAAAATTGGAGAGCTGAGTTTTCCAGTGTTAGATGTCACTATTTCAGCTGCTACAGAAATTCCTCTTCAAGGAGAACAATGGTTCAACCATATGCCTCTTGACATAATCAACTACAAGGATTTCTTAAAACCAAAGTACAAAAACAAGGGATATGGAGCTATTGTACCTAGAGAATACTTGCTTGAACCCTACGACAAACTTTTGAAGGTAATTAGAGATACTTCACTTGTGAAGGCATGTTTGGGAGAATCTATCAGTATCATTTTAGGCTATTGATGCACTTCATAGGAAAAAACCCTTTGAATCTACCTTTCTATTTGTTCAGAAGCCTTAGTAAGATGGTAGATAACGTTTAAGGTAAGCAAAGCCAAGTGGAGCTCAGTCTTTTCCATTTTTCTTTGACTAAGTTGTTGGTGGTAGAAGAATTGAACAAGAAAAATTAGACATGGCTGGCATTCATTTCCATGCTCAAATGTATGTCTTCATGTTTGGTTAAGCAAGGTTTTATCTCAGAACTCACTGTCAAAAGTGCTATGTTATAGCTTACTAAACAATTAATGTTTTCTTCTTTAATGACATTTAGAATTCATCCTTTAGTTAGATGCTTTATATGTCATTTCCACCATTCCTTTTCTCACCCTTCTACAATGAATAAAATTGAAAACCCCAGAAGGACTGCCTACCTTGCCCTTATCAAAAGATCCCTCACTCCTTCATCCTCTCACTGGAAAATCAATCAACTGTATATGACTGTATGCCCATTGGATTTTCCCTCTTCCCTACCAGCAAATTGTTAAACTTATACCTCTGATCTTAATACCTAGCTTAAGACCTAAGTAACTGAACATTTGGATAGAGAGAGCCTTCTTTGACGCTGGAAGGGATAGATTCCAGCTTCAAAGTGGTTTGTGGTTTCCTTTGGGTTGCTCTCCTCAGCCTGGACGAATTACAGAGTGTTGACATAGTGGTGTCGTTGTCAGGGAATGAAAGGTTCCATCTTTCCCAGGAAAGAACCATCAAGTTTCAGATCTGATTACTGATGGCGAACAATGATCAAACACAAGAAGGCTGTGCATTATTCATTGGGAAATTCCATTGTCAACGAGATCCAAAATTCAACATTCAACGTTCCATGGCAACTCCACTATCCAAAAAATTGAGTTTAAAGTACAAATCCATTTTCCTAATCGATCAAGATGACAGGGTATGTGGCAAATCTTGTTTCTATTGAAGGATTTAAGGAATATTGGGACAATTTTGATGATGATTAGGTTGATGAAGCTTTTTCAAAGTTTTTATCTATTTATTTAAATTCATGCAAATGTTCTTCCATAGATAAAACTCATTTTATTGGAGAATTTATTCTAAAACTTGAGAGAGATGTTGAGGCTTTAGAGGCTCAATTACAATCCCGCAACTGCCAAGATCAAAGTCAATCTTTTGAAAGATTTTCCAGCCAAAACAAAAGAAGGTAGTGTTGCCCTCGTTTCTCATGATGGAAGAATGTTTTGTCTTTGAACAAGAATTTGACAATTCAAAGTTGAAGTCATGGTTTGATATAGAGAATACATCTGAAAATTCAACCTTGATGATCCAATGATTGAATACCTTGAGGATCATCGAAAAAATCATGTCTTTTATGATCCTATAGATGATTATATGAAAGATTTCAACAGTCAAGATTTGTGTCTTTTAATTAGTTGTAAGTCTGCAAATGAAGATGATGCTCAGCTAGTATAAAAAACACTCCTTAGAATGATTTTATTGCAGAAATTTTACGCAGATTTTTAGTCCTTTCATGACAACTCTAAATTGGCTTTGTGTGAGAGCAAAGATTGTCTACAGTATGAATGTTTTTTGTTTTCATTTGAGGATCCTTTTGCAGATTTCTTGGAGTCAGCAACTAGGCCTAAGTTTTTAAATCTTGTCAAAGGTTAATCTATTTGCAAGTTTTTACTAGAGTTGCCATTAGGTAGGTTTCTCATTTTGCCTCTAAGGAAACACATGCAAGGAGGTTGAACAATGAATGAAGTGCTTGTGTGGTTGCACTAGTTTTTGACTTCACTTGATCCAGTATTGGTTTTAATAGATTAGAGTAGGTAGGAGTGTGAATAAGTTCGGCAGTATGAGCTTTTTTCTCAGCAGTGTGCCAGTTTCCAGTAGTTTGTTTTGGCAGATTGGTATTACCTTTCAGCATTCATTTTCAGTTTGCAGTTGTGTGTTGAAGATTTGGAAGAGAGCAGGTTACAGGTTATAGTTGGAAAATTGAGTTTGGTATCATCCCAATGGATCAGGCTACTAGTCGACGGTGTGCTTGGCACCTCACAGGGAGGATGCCATCCCCATTGGAGCCAATGTTAGTGTCTCATATTATAGTAGTCAAAAACAAGTTTTGTCTTTTAAATTTATTTTGTCAAATGTGTAAAGGTTGGATTATGATCTCTTAGAGATCATAGCTATTGGTCTTAGTAAAGAATGAAATATTTCATTTTTGATGTAATTATGTCAGAGTGTGAGAAAGATGATGCAACAATAGTTCATGATTGCCTAAAGGTTGAGCTAAGTGAGTCTAAGGTCATGTCTCATTAAAACAAATCATGAGTGAGGTCATAAAGAGTCTTGTCTTTTCAACATTGGCACAAATTAGTGGGGTCAAGATAGTCAGCTATGTTGTCAAATCACATTGTGCCATGACATCATCACCAGTACAACTACTTGAGCAACCAATCGAGGTTTTAGACACCATACTAGAGAATATTGTTCTATATGATACAGACAAGGAGATCTTAGAATTGCAAGATGTTAGATTTTGTAGCACTGAATGTGTTCTAGCCACAAAATTTGGCGGAGATGCTAGAATACATGAGATCTCCAAAACACAGAAATTGTTTTTGAAAATTTTGCCTAGAAGTGTATCAATTAGATTATTGACCAGTTTTTAAATATTTCCTAAGTCTAAACTTAGGGAATATGGTTAATTAATTAGTATTAATTGAGATAATGCAAGAATAGTCTAGAAACTCAAATGAATCGATCCAGAGATGATCCTAGCCATCGATTATGTTTTAATCTTGGTAATTGGTGCTCCAACAATGGATTATAAGAGGATTATAAGAGGAAGTCGATGTGGTGATGGATAAGACACTTGAGAAGTTCGATTTTCTTGGCAGATCGATTTCCTGAGTAGTAGTAGTTAGTTGCTAGAGAGAGACACAAACACGGGAGTAGTGAGTGAGGGGCAAGGGCAGTGATCTGGAGGAAGTTTTTTTCAAATCCGGAAAGGCAATGTAATATTCCTAATGGAAAAATTCTCAGTGATAACATAAACATGCAAGACAATATAGCATAAAAATTTTCAATAAACAACAACCACCCAGAAATGCTCCCAAGCACGCAAAAAATGGGCAATTTTATTATATAAATTGTTGGAGTACAATGTGAAATAGAAAGAGTGCACTTGGGCTTGCACAAGGCAAGCTACAAGCCTCAGGTTGTAGATATGAAAATTCCCAACTATTGTTGGAGTTTATCTATCAGAAAATCTGCGCTGGCCCAGTTATTCTACGTTGTTGGTTGTGTTGAATCTTGATAGCCTCAAATATGCCCATAAAATTTTGAAAAATTAGATTTGAGGTCCTTGCCAAAACCCAAAAAATCCCATAAAGCATTTTGACAAATTCTATCGACCACCCGGGACTCAAAATTTAAGCTCACTCCTCCTAACTCGCTGCTAAATAATCCTGCTGTTTTGGGCCACCAAAAATTCTCCAAAAATTATGCAAAATTAGGAGCAAACTCGTTGAGGCTAGTCCAGTAAAACCCATAAATTATTTGTGCTAATTTTGACCTCTCGGAATTACCCAAATTTGATTCTACGCCCTCCTTGATAGTTTCTACATCCCCCACAATTCAAACTGTTGGATATGTCACCAATTCCTTCTCAATTAGCTGTAGGATTGCCCTGAAAATTTCCTTCGGAAGATGTGAGTGAAATTCCTTCCTAAACCTGACACAGATAAGATGAATCCAACCCCACAAATTCTGCCCAATAATACTTCTACGTAGGCCCTAAAATTGTGAGTTTGGCTCTCTCAGGAGCAAAAACTTCTAGCCCCAAAATTCTCCACAAATGTTGGTCCACCCTCAATGAAATTTCACCTAAATTCGCTGGCCAAAATTCCCCTTGAAACTTCCTCAACTTAGTGGTTCGATTTTTGTCCCTGCGTCCAATTGGAAGTTCGAACTATTTGAAGCAAGAGCTGATGTGTCCCACGAACTCTAGCCTATCTCTCCCTACTAAGTTCTGAAATACTCTCCTAGGGTGACACTCAAAGTTCACCAAAGGTAGAGTTGGAATTCCTGCTTGGGAATTCCTTGTGTTAAACAACATTGGTTTACTTGGCTAAACAACTCAAGAAAACTTGTGTTCAAAAGCTAGATTGTCAAAAGATACCAATGGAGGCCTCCTTGCCTTATTTATAGAAGTTAACCCTCTTTCTCTTGGTGGACCCCATTTTTCACTAACTCACACCCCCTTTCTTTCTCTCTCTTCCTCCACAAGTGTGAATTATCTCCAAGGGTTGAATTGCCTCCTTTTTGTGGTCTCCACATTCCACAAAGGCTGAAATTTATCCTATTCTCCTAATTCTTCATGCCTCTCACATCAAAATTGCCTCCAATGCCTAAATTTCAAAATTGTGCTATGCTTAGCAACACCCATAAAATCTTCGTTGACATCCTCAAATGGAAAAATCGAAATTGTGGACATTACAGTCCTTCCCACCAAAAATTGCTCATCCTCAAGCAATGCTCGTACAAGCTCTCTCCCCCTACTGACCCAACTATCACTGCAAATAATACCAAGGTTCCAAATGTGCCACTGAGTCATCAACGAATCATTTAGGGACCAAATACTCTCCATAGAACCGAATCCCAATGGAAGATCTGCATGACCTCTCCCTATAGAGACCAGCTTGCCCCTAAAGGTGGTTGAACTGCCAAACCTTGTAATACTGGGGTCCCATGCTAATCTCAAAAGGATACCACCATGTCGACACTGCTCCACTCTGACTATGATCAAGTGCCCATAGTACTCATATTGTATCCTCCACTCCTGGAACTTGATGGCATAGTATTTGTGGGGGCCAAACACATCCCGCTGGTCATAAGACCACCCATGTGAAGTGTTATCCCATCTCGGGAAGTCCCTGAGAGGTATCATGCCTGCTGCCAAAATGAAACCCAATAAAATACCTGAATGTCCTTCTTTGGTGGGGACCCTTTCTCCTAAGTCTGTGACCCAACTGCTCTACATTGTAGCTCCATGGCCCCATACTAATCTCAAAGTGAGGTCAACGTGTAGGCGTTGCACTAGTCTCGGCATGATTGCGACTGCCTCGTGCTTCTGCAGATCCATCCACTCCCGTAATGCTCTGTCATAACCCTAATAAAGGACAACTCTATAGTGCCGAAGACGATCCTGCCAGGGCATCCCATTAAATCCATCATCGACTAATCCTCGTCCAGCCTCTAGCCAAAACAATAGTAGGGAAAATTCTCCTCAGCCTAGAGATAATCCTGGCGATCCCCAACCTGACCTCCCAAGGGAGATGCTATCCTGTCACTGTCATCTTTGTGATCCCTTTAGAGAAAGGTGATCTATTGCCCCAATGGATCCTTGGAACCCAAAGCCAAATTGAAATCTAGTTGTTTCCAGTTCTTGTCGTCTTCCACTATGTAGTATCGATGTCCACTGGGACCTCATGTGCCATACAACTAATCCTAGAATGCTGCTAATAGACACATGTTTGATGCCCGCGATCGTCTCAGTGTATGCGGATCTGTCTTACTCCAGCCAACCATCACCACTAAGTTTGGCATCCCTACCCTCGGTAATGTGCCAATTCAGTGTCTGAAGCCCAGATACCCACTAGAAAACTGCCTCAACTATACACGGTATCTCATGCTGATGCAGGATCCCAACAAGCCCTATTGAAGTAGAGGCTCATGTCTCCCCCATGATCAACTCCCCAAGTGTGGGCTCAGGGATGAGTAGTATACCACCCCTGCAGAGGATCATCTCATCTCGTGGCCTGTGGCTGCAAACTCGCGTACCGACCCTGCTCCTCCATCAAGGAATCCCCATCGTGCCCCTGATGCACTGAATATCATAGAGTTGTCTGAAGCAAGTCTCCCAAGTCTCGCTACCCACAGTGTAGGCCTCAATTGGACACAGCAGGGCTCCCCTCAACTTCCTACAAGGCTAGTGAGTGAGAGATGCCTGGGATTTGGAGGGTATGGTCGAGAACCCGTATTGACATTCCTGAGTAGCTACGTGATCGAACCACTCTCCAACATTGGATATGTCCCCCTCAATGGCATGCCTAACGCCCTCATCAAGTAGTCTCCTTGCTAGCAACACTCTCCGAGTCCGTAGTGCAGCCCTGCACACTGTTGCATATAAGAATGTATCCTCATGTCCCCTGGCATACAACTGCACCCCATTGCACATCTCTGTGCACTGCTAGATCCTGCTACATGATGTTGCATCGCCCTGCATCAGCTGGTATCCCTCCTATATCGATGCGTCCATCACACTATAAGGAAATGCACTGCGATGTGAACTGCTCCTCCTATATATCCATGGAAAATCCTCCTCCCTATACAAGGAACTATATGGTAACCTGTCGATGCCACCTCCTCTGACAACCTCCTGCCAAGGTACGTTGATCATCCTATGCCCCCACACATGGCCAACATGTGAGGACTGCGCATGGGGTCTTCCTACTCCTTCGTTAGCTCGACCTGTCATGGGTGTTGTCTAAAACTCTAGTGGGAATATGAAAATTGGGATGAACCCAATCATAGGATCCAACATCCTGCTAATACCATGACTGACCCAATCCATGGAGTGGTGGGGAGTTCCACTTGGGTCCCAATGATGATCCATGCCTTGAGCCCCACCTGGAAAACCACAGCCCCTGCTGAACTATGCTCCTGACCATGGATGTATCCAATGTGAAAATTTCTAACACAAAATTCTACTGCAGTAACTGATATATTTCTCCTACTTATTTTTTGCAATAAGTTATTTACAAAATCCTTCAGTAAACATCAAAATAAATTCTACTGAAGCTGTCACATAATAGCATAGAGAAAATAACAGTGATATACAAGCACAAGAATCAATCACATCAACACAATTATTTTTGGAAAATAGTCCCCAGAAAAACCCAATGCGGGAAAACCAGTGCAGCAGATGAGGGTTTATATATTATTCTTAGCAACAATCTCTTTACAAGGAATGATTTTAGAGAATATAGAGACACCTTTAAGAGAAACACCTGAGACAATTTTCCTCCTTGTTTTGGAGAAATTCTAACACCCCGGAGATCCTCTAGCCTTCACTGCGTCACTTCTACGTGAGGCCTGCATGAGGATTGCGTCCCTTGCTTCGCTGTCTCTCTGATCTTCCCTCTGCGTTGTCCCTTTGATTCTCTGCGTCACCTCCTCCTCAGTCTTTGATTGATGCTGATGCCCCCTCTTCCTTCAGCCTACAACTCTCACTCTGAAATCGAACTCCTTCTCCTTTTGAATCGATTTCCCTCAAGTTACTGAGTATTTGCCCGGTGTGTCTCCAAATGACTCTCAAGTCTTCTCTTATACTTTTCCTATTGATGAATCAATGACCGAGATTAATTCCTTAATCAATGGCTAAGATTAAATTAGACTTGATGCTCGTCTCTTAGAAGCTTCTCACCCATACTTTCATCATTACCCATTAATATTTTTATTTTTCTAAGTTTAGACTTAGGAACCCCATTAAAAATATTAATTATTTTAATAAAATACAATCCGAGTGGAATTTCTCCAAACATTTCTGGATCTTGGAGATCTCATGGGTTCTATCCGCTCCACAAAATTTCGGAGCTAGAGCACATCCGATGCTACCCAAAATCAACACTCCCTTTTAGTGAGGTATGTGTTCTAGCAATACTTCCCAACAGAAGTATCACACTGATCCACAACATTGGCCCTCTGTGCTGCTGATGTTCAGCCTACTGCCCCTCATCTACTGCGCTGTTGCAACCTGTACAGCTGCCCATGACAGTGCCATTGTCACCACTACATACTACAACTCCCTCTTAATATGCTACATCATGCCACCCATAGCACTGCCACTGCTAACTGCTGCACTGTAACTCCCTATACTATCCGCTTCTGTTACTGAAATAGATTTTCAATCATCCCCATCTTCTCCTTGAAATAAACAAACTTTGGTCTTCCTAGATCCTTGGTGAGAATGTCTGCCACCTTTTCTCCTGTTGGAGTGTATCATAATTGTACTGCCCCTTGTTGGACATAGTCTCTGATAAAGTGACACCTGATGTCAATGTGCTTTGACCGATCATGAAAGACCGGATTCTCAAAGAGCTTGATGCAACTCTAATTATCACATAAAATTTTGGTGGCTTCCATCCTTCTCCTGAATAGATTCACAAGCAACTTCCTAAGCCATATGGCTTCACACGATGCTGTGCTAGCTGCCATATATTTAGCTTCAGTTGAGCTCAGAGCTACGGATTTTTGTTTCCTACTACACCATGAGGTCATCCTGATCCAATGTTGAAATAGTACCCAGTGGTACTTTTCCGATCTACTAATCTTTTAGCCTAATTTACGTCAGTGAACCCACTCAGCCTGATGTCATTGTCTCGGGCATACATTAGTCCATGCTCGACTGTTCCTCATATATACCTGAGAAGATGCTTGGCTACTGCCCAGTGCACCCTCTTTGGTTCCACCATGAACTGACTGAGGGTGTTGACAACGTAACAAATTCCTTGCTTGGTATTGACCAAATACATCAGGGACCCTATGAGCTACCTATACAAGGTGGGATCGACTTCTTTATCTTTAGATGCATTAATCTTCTTCTAGTTGGTAATCATTGGAGTAGCCATAGGTCTACATTCCTGCATTCTGAACCTTTTCAAAATTTCTATAGCATATCTCCCTTGTCCAAGGAAAATTCCACCCTTCTGCTGCCAAACTTCCAACACCAGAAAATAATGCATCTACCCCAAATCCTTCATGTAAAATTCTATAGTTAGGTTTTCCTTGCAATCTTTGATGAGCCTGGATGAACCTGTTAGGAAAAGGTCATCCACATATAACACCAGAATTAGAGGCTCATTCTCTACAACCAGATAATAGAGGTTGGGATCTGTGTCACTCTTAACGAATCCCATCTTCTGCAAGTAACCATCAATTCGATCGTACCATGCTCTAGTCGCTTGTTTAAGCCCATACAAGGTTTTCTTCAACCTGCATATATGAGATTTCTTCTCATGTGTCCCAAAACCCTCTTGTTGTTCAATGTTTACTTCTTTTATCACCCCATTCAAGAACGCAACCTTGACATCCATCTGGTGAATCTCCCACCCCATCTGTGCTGCAAGGGATATCACGGATCTAATAGAAGTATACTTGGCTACTGGGGCGAAGGTTTCTTCGTAGTCTATCCCTTCCTTCTTAGCATACCCCTTAACCATGAACCTGGCTTTGTATTTTTCCACACTGCCATCTGCAGCGTATTTGACCTTGTAGATCCATCTCAAACCTACAACTGACATGTCCTGAGGCCTAGGTACCACTTCCCAGACATCACTGACCATTATGGAACTATATTCCTCCACCATAGCATCTACCCATACTTGATGCTGAACGACCTCCTGAAAACTAGAGGGTTCTCCAACCTGAGCCAACAAGGCTTGGTACCTATCTGGCTGTCTACGCTTCGTTTTCTCATTCCTAGGAGCTCCAACGAAATCCTCTGCATCCTGTAGTAGTTTTCGAAGTTCTCGGCTCGTTCTTCCACTGGTAGTGGGTAGATCTATTTGCTCCTCCTCTTCTTGAGACTCCACCTGTTGTGATACCTTTGGAATATTTTCTTTAGTGTTGATTTTGGGTAGCATCAGATGTGCTCTAGCTCCGAAATTTTGTGGAGGGGCTAAAACACATAAGATCTCCAAAACCCATAAATCATTTGGAGAAATTCCACTCGAATGGGTTCCTAAGTCTAAACTTAGGAAAATAAAAATATTAATGTGTATTAATAAAAATGTGGGTGAGAAGGTTCTAAGTGATGAGGATCAAGCCTATTGTAATCTTAGTCATTGATTAAAGATTATATCATGGTCATTGATTCATCAACAAGAAAAGTATAAGAGACTGCTTGAGGGTCAGTTGAAGATACACCGAATTGATCAAAGAGTTCGATTTTTCTGGGGCAAGGTTTGCTCAGAAAATCAAGCTAGTGATCTGAGTTGTAGTGAGGGGAAGTTCGACAGAGGGACTTTAGTTCAAGGTCGAAGAATACATAGCAGAGAGGTAGAGTAGCACCAGGAGAGACAACGCAGCTCCAGAGAAGGTGACACAGAGGCAAGAGGGGCTGACACGGGTGAGGCAGAAGCTGGAAGGGCTAATGCAGGCCCTTAGAGGCAACGCTGGGGTTTTTCTGTGGGGCAGAGAGAGAGCAGTTCAGCAAATCGACTTTCTGAGCAAGGGAGGCTCACTGAGAGGGTGACGCGGCTCCTAGAGGAGGTGACGCAGTTCTAGCGCAGAGCTTGGAGTAGCGATCACTGCCTAGCACTGGGGACAATATTTGTCATATGCGGGGTTTGATCATCCAATTACTGGATTCACCGAAATATCTGTCTCCAGATAGAGGTACTTCTGCCAAGGTTATTCTTTGTTGGGTGAGTCGCATTTGGCACCCTAGTTGTATTCAAGAATCTGCTTAATAATACAAACCCTCTATATGTTGCACCGGTTTTCCCGAATTGGGTTTTTTCGGGGACAATTGTCCAAAATTAACAGTGTCCCTTGTGTGATTGTCTCAATTTATTTCAGTTCATGATCTGTATGTATGTGTAGGCTGGAATAGTGTATTTCATCAATGTTTATGTAATTAAATAACTTGTTAAATGCAAAGAACAAGTAGGAGATGATAAACCAGTGATTGCAGTAGGGGTTTCTGATGTGTAGATTCAGAAATTTTGGGCATTTAGGAGAAATACTGGTGTTGGTTTCTGCTGGTCGAAATGGCTGGACCAATGGATTATCCTTTCGCTGCTCTTCGGAAGGCATCTCTCGGGATTTCCTAAAAGCTCTGTCCTCCATGAACTTTACATCCTGTCGAACCACAATCTTCCTATTTCCTGGAAGATAGAATCTATACGCCTTAGCATTCTTTAATGTTCCTAATTAGGAATGCAAGTGATATTAAGCAAATAAACTGTGCAACAACATATAAAAATAAAAACACACATCAAACATCCATGAAAACGCTGCCAATAAGCAACTGTTGAGCCATATTATTAAAAATTTGTAGGCTTGATAGAATATGAATTAGAATGGAGCACCTAGGATTGTCCCAATGAACAAGCAAGACCAACCCCAGGTGGGAAAATAGCTGAGTTGAAGGCTGCCCAGCTGCTGCACCACTATGCACTGCGCTGCCCTAGTAAACTACTGTCATGTTGAACTTCAACTAGCTAGAAGGTACTCAAAAACAACCCAGAAAATTGTGTGCTTTTAACCTCGGACTCCTTGGACAAAATTTAGAAAAACCCAGAAGGGAATTTCGCTGGTTTTGAATTTGGATTTTCGACCTCCTTGGAGCCTCTCCCCAGCTTCGACTGCCAATTTCGACTTGCAGGAAACAACTTGCAAATCCCTCTGCAAACTCCTCCAAAATGCTGGTTTTACCTGTGCTATTCAACTTCTAGCTCCCCGGATGGCTCTTGGCCAAGATCAACTGCTCCCCAAGTCCCACCAATTGCTGTTGGATGGCCTCTGCACAGTCCCTCTATCCAGGAATTCGACTCACTGATGCACTGGTCTAGCTAGCTCGAAACTGCAGCTAAAATGCCTTCATTATGTTGCCTCCTCAACTCCTGGATCTCCCAACAAGTAATGAATCCCCTTTTTGACCTCCAACTCCTCCTTCGCGTTTTCTGGCTGCCGAGGAATACACAGTTCCCTCTTTTTGCACTGATGGCTGAAGTGTGTTGTTGTCCCTGACTCCCTAAAACTCCTGTAGAACAACCTCCCTAGGGCAGGCATGGATGGTCCCTCGAAGTAGAGGTTGAATCTCCTGCGTGAGAGATTCATGGCTAAACAACCGGTAGACTTACTAAGTAGTGAAGTGTACAAGTGAGTGTTTGTTTGCAAATGTAGAAGATGGTCAAAAATGAGAGCTAATCCTCCTTTTATTACCTTGGGTCTCCTTAGCCTCATGTGGGCCCCTCCATCCACCCATTCGATTTCCCTCCAAGCACATCGAATGGCCAAGTTCGAATTCCCCAAGTGGGTGGCCCCGACATTCAGTCAAAATTGCCCCATAGTTCCTAAGTCTGAAGTGTGGGGTACTCCTCCTAAGTCAAAAGTGTGCCAAAAATGTGTAGTTGCACCCTGTGACTAATGTTTTTAAGAAGGGACATGACAGTCCTCCCCTCCCAATTGTTGCTTGCCCTCCAACAACCTCAAAGCTGGGTGCTCCAATATGAGTTCACCTTCCCAGGTGGCATCCTCATTTGACAAGTTCTTCCAACGTACCAAGAACTCCATGATGGTCCTTCTCCTGAGTCTTATTTCCCTGCTCTCTAGAATGGCCTCTGGTTCTGACACCAAGTGGTCCTCATCATCCAACGGGGGTAGATCAACTGCTGCCGTCACCTGTTGTCCAAACACCTTCTTCAGGCACTAGACATGAAATACGTTGTGGATTCTACTCCCTGGAGGCAGCTCCAGCTCATAAGCCACCTCCCCAACTCGTCTAGTCACTCGGTAGGGCCCATAGAAACGTGGTTGTAGCTTCGCGGCCCCCTTCTGTTTCAACGTAGACTGTCTGTAAGGCTGCAGCCGAAGGTATACTAAGTCGCCCTCCTCAAAGTGCCTCTCTATCCTGTGCTAGTTTGCATAAAGTTTTTGCTGATTTTGGGTTGTCACCAAATTATCCTTGAGGGCCTTGAGGATATATTGGCTCTCTTGGACCCAGTCTTTGGCCTTTGGGGCCCAGCTGTCTCCAAAAACAATATCAGTAAACGTCAATGCATCATATCCATAAAGGGCACGGAAAGGAGTCATACCAATAGACATGTGGTGCGTAGTGTTGTAGCAGTACTCACCTAGATGCAACCACTGAATCCACGTCCTCTGCTGACCTGTCACATAGTTCCTCAGGTACCCCTCCAACCACTGATTAACCCTCTCCATCTAGCCATTAGTCTGAGGGTGATAGTTGGTGCTAGGAGTGAGCTCCGTCCCAACCAACCTGAATATTTCTTGCCAAAAGCCACCCATGAATCTATTGTCTCCGTTGCTCACTATGTTCTTGGGAAGCCCATGCAGCCTGAAAACCTCTCGGAAGAACAACTTGGCAACTTGTGCAGCAGTGTACCTAGTGAGTATGGGGAAGAAGTGGGCAAATTTGGTCAGCCTATCGACCACTATGTATATGCAATCCTTCCCCTATACTGTGGGGAGCCTAGTGATGAAGTCCATCGAAATACTTTCCCATTTCCCCTTCAAGATGGGAAGTGGCTGTAGTAGTCCTGTAGGGTGGGTCAGCTCCCCCTTGTTCCGCTGATAGGCCTCACACTCCCGTACATGCTCCAGCACGTCCTCCTTGAGGCCCTTCCACGTGAATTTCTCCCGAACAACCATATAAGTCTTTCGAAACCCTTGGTGTCTGGACAATGTTGAATCATGAGTTGCCTGGAGTATCCTCTCCCTCAACTGCGAGTTGGGCACTAAGTAAATGCGCCCCTTGTAATAGATGACTTCATCCATCACACGATAACGCTCATTTGCATGTGTCCCCTCCAATACCTCGCATGCCCTCCTGTCCTTGGAGTACACCGACGATTGAGCCCTCCAATACTAGTAGGTGCTCATGAGAGATAACCAAGCTGACCTCTGAGATAGAGCGTCGGCCACCACATTGTGCTTTCCCCACACATACTCTATGTCGAAATCATAGGCTTGCACCTTGCTGACCCATCTCTGTTGCCCCTCATTGAGGCCCTGCTACTCGATGAAATGTTGAAGATTGTTGTGATCAGTCTTCACTCGGAACCGGTTCCCACCAAGTACTAGCGGAACTTAATCAATTCATGCATAATGGTCAGCATCTCCTCGTCATATATGGAATATGATAGTTCATGCGGTAGGAAATTTCGACTATCGAAAGCTATGGGATGCCCCTCTTGTGACAATACTTCTCCAACTCCTACCCTGGATGCATCACACTCCACCGTGAATGGCTGGGAAAAGTCTGGAAGTGCCAAAACAGGGCCACTGCTCATCACCTCCTTGAGGTGATCAAAGGCGACGTGTGCTCCATCAGTCCATGTGAAGGCCCCTTTCTTGGTGAGGTTGGTCAAAGGTGCTGCCAGCTGCGAGAAACCTTTGACAAACTTCCTGTAATAGGTGCAAATTCCCAAGGAGCCCCTCAACGTAGTCACGTCTTGGGGTACTGGCCAATCCAAGATGGCCTGAATCTTCTCCTTGTGAACTTTCACCTCGTTTGCTCCAATGATATGCCCTAGGTAGAGCATCTCTATCAACCCAAACTCGCACTTGGAGAGCTTGTCATAGAACTGCTACTCCTCTAGAATGCGCAATACCTCCTTCAAGTGTTGGTGGTGCTCCTCCCGCGTCCGACTATAGATCAAGATGTCATCGAAGAACACTAGTACGAACCTCCTCAACTGTCCTGGGAAAACATGGTTCATGTATGACTGGAATGTGGCTGGAGCATTGGTTAGCCCAAATGGCATGACCAGAAAGTCAAAGTGCCCATAGTGGCACGGAAAAGCTGTCTTCGGGATGTCCTGATCCCTCACCCTGATCTAGTGGTACCATGAATGCAGATCAATCTTAGAGAAGTACTTGGCTCCTCTAAACTCATCCATTAGCTCATCAATGCGGGGAATAGGGTACCGGTTCTTAAGAGTCTTCCGGTTGAGGGCCCAGTAGTCAATACACATCCGAAGGGTTCCATCCTTCTTCTTCACCAACACTACTGAAGAAGCGAAAGGATTGGAACTTGGCCTGATATGGCCCAATGCAAGCAGCTCCTGGATGGCCTTCTATCTCGTCTTTATAGGCTTTGGGATGCCTATAAGGAGTAGTGATCATGCCTATACACCTGACTCGAGCTCAATGGTGTGCTCAAATCCTCTATTTGGTGGCTGCCCTAGTGGAATTTCCTCGAACACTATTGCATACCTATCCAGTAAAGCTTGTATGTCTGCTGGTGGTGGGTGTGCCTGTCCCCCAGCCTTTGAGATCCTCAACTCAACTGCCCATGCAATGTCCTCATGTCGTAGATCTGCCTCCATCCTGTGGGCCGAAATTATCTGAAGTGGGTAAGACTGCACGCCTCTTAAGACCACCAGTTTGCCATCTGGCCCAATGAACTCCATCTCTAGTTTCCTCCAATCTGTCGTGACTCGCCTAAGGGAATACAACCACTGGACACCCATCACCACATTGGTGTCTGGCCCCTCCTCTGGACCATCTGTGCATTTATGAAATTGTGGGTAGCCCCACTGTCCACCAGCACTGAGACCCTCTGTCCCTGTATAGTGCCTCTGATCCTCAATGTCAAAAACTTAGGAATCCCGCATAAAGAAGCAAGGACTCCTACTGGGGCAAGAGATGCCCCTCCCTATGGAGGTGGTGGTGGTGGCCCTTTGTTTTTCGGAGTCTCTCCATCTGTCCCACCACAATCTTGCTCCACCTCATCCTCCTGGTCACTATTAGAAAAGACCTCAATGTAGTGTGCTCTACTTGCAGTGCACCTATGGCCAGGTGCCCAGGGCTCTCTGCATGTGAAGCACAACTTCCTCCTCTGGAGGTCCATCCGCGTCTCCTCATCTAACTGCCCCCTCCCCTGTGTGGTCCTCGTTGATGGTGGTCTAGTCTCATGCCCTTTCTGTGGGAAAGGGGTCCGTGCAGGAAATGGTTCTCTAGTCTTGAGGATGGCCCCCTGTAGATCTCTGGCACACAAGACCGCTTCTTATAGCGTGGAGGGTCTGTGACTTCACCAGTCCACACAGGGGCTCAAGCAAGCCCTCAATAAATATATATACCCTCTTTGCCTCGGATAGATTCGGGACCATCACTGACACACGCAGGAAATCTGAAAAGTACTACTCTATGTTGCTAGTTTGGCGTAGTTGTGTCAGCTCCCTGAAATACGCCTCCGGATCCCTCTGATCGAATTGCTACACACCCTCCAGGTGAAGTCCTCATAAGGAACTATTTGGGCATTCCCTAAGGTGTTCAAGCCATGGAACCACCAATCATGGGCTTCCCCCTCCAGGTGCAGTGTGGCCATCTTAATGGCTTCCTTCTTTTTCATCCGGTTGAGTTGAAAGTATGTGTCCATCTTTTCAACCCAAGCCCTGGCCGTGCACTTGGTAGTGCCATCAAAAGTAGGGAAATACATCCTCCCTATGGTTCTCTGCAGCTCATAGTTCTGGGTCCCTTGTCCTCCGTACCCCTTGTTCCTCTCACTTTGGTTGAGCTTGCAGTAATCTCTAAAGGAGAGGGCTTCTTTGAAGTCTTCATCCATGGTTTGCCACTCTCTGAAGTAATCCCCCATCTGAGGAGGATCCTCCTCCCTTGCAAGCTCGATTTGTGCCACTGGCACAAAAGAAGGTAGTGTAGCTTGAGTCGGCACACTGACTGAAGGGCACTGTGTTGTTGGTGAGGGGTGATCGAAAGGCTGAGAGGCCCCGGGAGTTTCTCCACATAGAAACCCTCTAGGTGTGGTCCTTTCTCTGTTCTGTGACTTGATCTCCTCCAGCATGTCTTTCCGCCCCTTGGCTAGGTCACTCAAGGCCCTCAGGAGGTTGTCGAAAGCCATCTCCTCCCTGCTCTTGGGCTCTGTCATTTCCTCCTCTCTGGCCATTGCTTTCCCATTTTCCTCCATGTCTGGAATAATTTCTAAATCCCTTTCTTTGCTCTTGTACCTCTGCCTACGGTAGGTGATGTTCTGCTAGTCCCCTTCTCTCATAGGAAACAATCCCCACAGCTGAGACAAGAACTAGGCTCTGATACCACTGTAATGTTCCTAAGTGGAATGTAAGTGATATTAAGCAAATAAACTGTGCAACAACATATAAAAATAAGAACACACATCAGACATCCATGAAAATGCTGCCAATAAGGAACTGTTGAGTCATATTATTAAAAATCTGCAGGCTAGATACAATATGAAATGGAATGGTGCACCTGGGCTTGTCCCAATGAACAAGAAAGACCAACCCCAGGTGGGAAAATACCTGAGTTGAAGGCTGCCCAGCTGTTGCACCACTTTGCACTGCGCTGCCCCAGTGAACTACTGCCCTGCTGAACTTTGACTAGCTGGAATGTGCTCAAAAACTGCCAAGAAAAGTGTGTGCTTTTAGCCTCGAAATCCTTGGAAAAAACCAAGAAAGGAATTTAACTGGTTTTGAATTTGGATTTTCGACCTCCTTGGAGCCTCTCCCCAACTTCGATTGCCAATTTCGACTTGCAGGAAACAACCTAGAAATCCCTTTGCAAACTCCTCCAAAATGTTGGTTTTACCTGTGCTATTCAACTCCTAGCTCCCCGGATGGCTCTTGGCCAAGATCAGCTGCTCCCCAAGTCCCACGAATTGTTGTTGGATGGCCTCTATGCAGTCCCTCTGTCCAGGAATTCGACTGACTGCTGCGTTGGTCTAGCTGGCTACAAACTCTAGCGAAAACGCCTTCACTATGCTGACTCCTCAACTCCTAGATCTCCCAGCAAGTAATGAATCTCCTTGCTCACCTCCAACTCCTCCTGCGTGTTTTTTAGCTGCCCAGGAATACGCAGTTCCCTCTTTCTGCTGATGGCTAAAATGTGTTGATGTCCCTGACTCCCTGAAACTCATGTAGAACAACCTCCCTAGGGCGGGCACGAATGGTTCCCCGAAGTAGAGGTTGAACCTCTCGCGTGAGAGATTCATGGCTAAACAACCGGTAGACTTGCTAAGCAACAAAGCGTACAAGTGAGTGTTTGTTTGCAATTGTAGAAGATGGTTGAAAATGAGAGTTGATCCTCCTTTTATTACCTTGGGCCTCCTTAGCCTCATGTGGGCCCCTTCATCCACCCATTTGATTTCCTTCCAAGCACATCGAATGACCAAGTTCGAATTCCCCATGTGGGTGACCCCCACATTCCATTAGCTGCTAAATAAAGTCGAAATTGCCCCATAGTTCCTAAGTATAAGTGTGGGGTCCTCCTAAGTCAAAATTGTGCCAAAAATGTGTAGCTGCATCCTGTGACTAATGTTTTTGAGAAGGGACATAACACATTCTCGCTATATCCCACAAGATATCCTTTTTCTGTAGTTTGATCCAATTTCTTCCTCTTTTCTTCGGGTATATGGCAGTATGCCAATCTCACAAATATTCTAAAATAACTCACCTCAGGCTTCTTACCGGTGAAGACACGCTCCAGAGTAATCTTACCTAATGCCCTGTGAGGAGTCCAGTTTTGGACATATACTGCTATGCTGCATGCTTCTACCCATAGAAATTTGGGCATATCCTGATCATACAACATCGCCCTTGCTGCTTCAACAATAGTCTTTTTCTTCCTCTCTGCTACTCCATTCTACTCCAGATTATAAGGAGCTATCCATTCTCTTCTGATGCCTTCCTTTGCGTAGAAATTAGTGAAGTCCTTATCAATGTATTCTCCACCATTGTCTGAGCACAACACTTTTATTTTCTTCCCTATCAGATTCTCAACTAGAGCCTTAAACTCTTTTAGTCGATCAAAAACCTCATCCTTGGTTTTTAGAAAGTAGATCCAAGTCTTCCTGGAATGGTCATCAATGAAAGTGATGAAGTATTCGGACCACTAAAGGCTTTTGTGGACATGGGTCCGCAGATATCTGAGTGTATCAATCCCAGAACACTCTTAGCCCTACTGTTAGTTTTGGAATAAACTACTTTGGTGTACTTGCCTAGTGCACACCCTTTGCATACATCGTCTCGTTTGATACTCAACTCTGGAACTCCTGTGACGATTCTTCTGGGAATTCTTAGAGCCCCATGGTGCAAGTGTCCCATCCTCTTGTGCCATAGTTCATTCAAATATTTTCCCCACTACTGCCTATCAGTGCCATTGGAGATTCTAGCTGTAATTTAGACAACCAGTTACTCCTGACTCCAATTTGGGCCTTCCTTTTCCAACTCGGATGTTTGACATATACTTTCTTCCCAATGAAGAAAACATCATAGCCCTTGTTTTGTAACTGAGATACAAAGAGTAAGTTCATCCCCAATCCTAGAACATGCAACACATTGGTCGCTCGAAGCTGATCCCCTGCTTTTGTTTGAAAGACTATAGTACCTCTTCCTACGGGGGTACATTTTGACTTATTTCCCATGGTGATTTTTACATTCATCTGTTCTTCCTGATAGCTCAAAAAACATTCTCGTATTTCTATCATGTGAGTAGAAGATCCACTGTCAATATACCAAACCTTAGAGGAAGTAGAACTTGCTAAGCAAGTGACTTCTTCTTCCAGTCTGGAAGCTAACATAGAATAGTCGTGATCCATATTCTTCGTGCTTTCCTCTTTACCAGGAGAACTGCGTGAGTCCTTTTGAGTTGCTGCCCCAGCATCATGCTCCCGAGTCATTGCAGATTCTCTAATCCTGTTGACCGACCTCTGCCTTGATACCATGTGAAAATTTCTAACACGAAATTCTACTGCAGTAACTGATTTATTTCTCCTACTTATTTTTCACAATAAGTTATTTACAAAGCCCTTCAGTGAACATCAAAATAAATTCTACTACAGTTGTCACATAATAGTATAGAGAAAATAATAGTGATATACAAGCACACGAATAAATCACATCAACACAGTTATTTTTGGACAATAGTCCCCGGAAAAACCCAATGCGGGAAAATCGGTGCAGCAAATAAGGGTTTATATATTATTCTTCAGCAACAATCTCTTTACAAGAAATGATTTTACAGAATATAGAGACACCTCGAAGAGAAACACCGGAGACAATTTTCCTCGCTCTGGAGAAATTCTGACACCCCGGAGACCTCCAGCCTTAATGCGTCACCTCTGTGTCACTTCTGCGTGAGGACTGCGTCCCTTGCTGTGTTGTCTCTCTGATCTTCCCTCTGCGCTATCCCTCTGATGCTTTGCGTCACCTCCTCAGTCTTTGACTGATGTTGATGCCCTCCTCTTCCTTCACCTTGCAACTCTCCTTTTGAAATCAAACTCCTCCTCCTTGAGAATCCATTTCCCTCGGGTAACTGAGTATTTGCCCAGTGTGTCTCCAATGACTCTCAAGTCTTCTCTTATACTTTTCCTTTTGATGAATCAACGATCGAGATTAAGTCCCTAATAAACGGCTAAGATTAAATTAGACTTGATCCTTGTCTCTTAGAAGCTTCTCACCCATACTTTCTTTTTTTCCCAATAAAAAAGTGCAATTTTAATTAATTATAAGAAAATCACATGTTTTATCTTCAACATGTATGAGATGTAGTCACCAGTAAATGGAAAAAACCATTCAGATCAATACAGTATCATAGTTCAATATTTACAATATCAGCATAATATTTACATATAAAGTTAAATGCATAACCGTCCTGTGAACCAAAAACTGAACAAAAAGCAAAAATGTCGAATGATCTAGATCATTCCGAAATATTTCCATCCATCTCGATGAATGGCCGATGAAAAAACTGGTAGAATACTCTATCTTTGAATTCATGTATCAACCACTACCCCCTGTTTTGCTGCGTGACCTCTTTGGAAAGAAAATCGGCGACCACATTCCTTTCCCTGTATATATGAGAGCATAAAATAAAATCAAAATGTGATTTTAGAGTGATGACTTCATCCAGTAATCCCCTGAGTGTGTGCAAGTGACAATGATATGCAATGTTGATCCAGTTTATAACAAGCTGTGAGTCCTAAAAGATCTGTATCATGTGCCAGTTTTGTTCTAGTGCAAATATAAGAAGGTATCTTAGGCAGTTAAGTTTTGCATATTTATTGGTGCCTCTCCCTAAACCCACTTTGATCTTGAAGAAGTGAAGTTCATTTTGATGAAGTACAATGCCCGCCCCCCCACCCCCCCGATAGCTAGAGGTTTGTACCTACCCATCGAAGAAAGCCCATGGAATGCTCTTATCTATAACTTCCGGAATGATGACCCGAGTTTGTTCGTGGTCAAAGTCTTCAGGAATCAAGTTGTAGATGGCAGCGATATAATTGCATGTGGCTGGCCAATGAGTCGGAGCATCCTAGAAAATATTGCCATTCCTGGTCAACCAGATACTCCAGCAGACAATCCTAAGTTTAGACTTAGGAACCCCATTAAAAATATTAATTATTTTAATAAAATACAATCCGGGTGGAATTTCTCCAAACGATTTCTGGGTCTTGGACATCTCATGTGTTCTAGCCCCTCCACAAAATTTTGGAGCTAGAGCACATCTGATGCTACCCAAAATCAACATCCAAAAACCTAGTTATCCTTATGAGGTACCAACTCAATACCTCTTGCCACCCAACCCCATGAGAGGGATCAAATGCAAGAGTCCCCGAGTACATAGCAATTCCATCATGTGAGTGTTGCACCCTACATAACTCATGTCGCCTTGTTTCACTAGTCCGATTATCATATACAACTTGTCTAGGTAGCCCAACCAATCTCCCTCCAATGTGCAGAGGTAACCTAAGAATAATGCAGGCGCCATCTACGTAAGCCTGATAAGAGCTACTGTCTAGAAGTATTGTAGCTCTACTGGTTGCCTACACATCTATCTTCTCCCTATCGATTGCAGGTCAAACAGATGATTTCCCATCCTCCTCTACCATGGGCACAACAGGAGTCTTGAGCTGTCCCTCCACAAGTGGCTCATTGAGCATAACATCCTCATCTAGCTCACACTCTCAAGGTTCTCTCCATGCTGCTATAGGTAGCTTTCATCTAAGATCTTTGTCATGACTCTGGATGCCTCTATGCCCATCAACACCTCACTAACGAATGTGTCTCTTGGCACCTCCCTAATCTACTATGGGCTACTATCACCAGAAAATTCAGACATAATCCTAGACATCTCATCAATGGATACCTCAACAACGGATGACACCTCATGAATGCCAAACACCACATCATCAGATGGCTCTATGGGTGTATGCTCCAGCTTCTTCGTCAAGGTGTCAACTGGTGCTATCAAAGAGGTCTCAGTATTTTATTTGTGAAGGTTGCAGTGTGTTTATTTCGATATTTGTCGTAGCAGATAAATCGTTAAATTAATTAACAATTAGGTGAAATAATACTAGTTGTTGCGATAGGATTTCGGTATTGGAAATTTCACATGGTATCAGAGCACAGTTGATCAGTTGGAGAGCTCAGAAGCGAAAGAAGGAATTTCACTATTCAGTAAGAGCAGTAGGCCAAAATTCCAAAGGGGCAGCGCAGTCTTTTTCCAGTAGGGCAAGTTACTTGAGGAAACTCGATTTTGCAAGAGCAAAAAAATTCAATTTTCTAGATCGATTAATTCCAGAGGCAGAGGGAGCAACTCAGGTTTTTCGTTGGGAATATCTCTAGCTGGACATAGAGGGTTTTACAACAATTTGCTATAGCAGAGCCAACGTCGGGTGGAAGAGAAAAGCACACACATTAGAGGGAATATTTCCCTCAGGGAACTTCGAGTTTCAGAAATTCGATTTTTCGTTGCAGATTGGCAGTAGTTGTTAGCAGATCTTGTCACTCCAGAAGGGAGTGCAAGTAACAGATCCAGTAGTTGAGCCAGGAAGAGAGGGAGCTTCTCGGTTTCTTTTCTCCAATTTTGAGTTTCCATATTTCTGCAGCTTTGGAGGGACGATCATACGCGATTTCCAGAGGAGGTCATGCGATTTAGCCAAAATGCAGATCTGGACAACAAATTGACTTCTAGTTGTTTGAGACAAGTGCTAGAGGAAGTGAGAGTTGTCTAGTGTGAGATGCAAAGCGAAGAAGAGTCCCAGCCCGGGACAAGGCTCAAAATGAGATAGCGATGCACTAGATCCAAGAAGAGTATGAAACTCCAGTGTGTCAGATTAGGCAGGGTCCTTGAGGAGTCCACCTCATGGATCATTACTTGGATACAGGGGCCCACAGTATGTAGTAGCAGGATGGATTAGTGGTAGTTGATGCAGTCACTACCATAGTGACAGTTCAAAGACTAGTAGCAGTCAGATATTGAGGAGCGCAGTGCAGTGTTGACAGTGGTACATATGGCACAGTGCAGAGTCAGCAACAAGGCAGATTCTTCAGAGACAATGCAGAGGCTAGTAGCAGTCAGGACTTCAGAGACAGATGCATCATACTGAACACAGTTGATTTAGTATTTTGGATGCTTTTCAGTTGCAGATGTTGCAGTGGCAACAACAATAGGTGAGAGGGAGTTGAAGTGTAGTAGTATGGCAGTGTTGGTGAGGAGCGCAGTGCAGTGTTGGCAGCAATGCAGATGTCACAGTGCAAAGTCAACAACAACACAAATTCTTCATAGACAGTGCAAAGGCTAGTAGCAGTGAGCACTTTGGAGACAAATGCATCATACTGAACACAGTTGATTCATCATTTTGGATGTTTTTCAGTAGTAGATGTTGCAGTTGCAACAACAGATGAGAGGGAGTTGCAGTGTTGGCAGCAGTATGGCAATGTGAATAGTAGCACAAATGCAGCGTATATCAGAGTTGCATAATGGTTGGTGGGAAACAACAATGTGATAGGAGATGATACAGAGACAAAGTGTTGTGGCAGGGTGTGCAACACTAGAACACATTCCTCGCTAAGATGGGGTGTTAGTTTTTGTAGCATTGGATGTGTTCTAGCCACGAAATTTGGTGGAGAGGCTAGAATACATGAGATCTCAAAACCCATAAATTGTTTTTGATAATTTCGCTTAGAAGTGTCTCAATTAGATGATTAATTGATTTTTCAATATTTCGTGTCTAAACTTAGGGAATATGGTTAATTAATCAATATTAATAGAGATAAGGTGAGAATAGTCTAGAAACTCACACTGATCAATCCAGAGGTGATCCCTAGCCACCAATTATGTTTTAATCTTGGTCATTGGTGTTCCAACAATGGATTATAAGAGGAGGTCGATGTGGTGATGGAGAAGACGCTTGAGAAGTTCGGTTTTCTTGGCAGATCGATTTTCTGAGTAGAAACAGTGAGTTGTCGGAGAGAGAGCCAGAGATCGAAGCAGTGAGTGAGAGGTAGGGGTAGTGATCTGGACGAAGTTTTTTTAAGATCCGGAGAAGCAGGGGCAGTGATCCGGAGGAAGTTTTTTTCAGATCCGGAGAGGGAGCAACAAGAGGGCCGAGTTTTCCCAGTGAGGCAGTGCAAAGGACTACACAGTTGCATCAGACAGGGTAGTTCGATTTGTTGGGGAGAAAATTCGTTCTTAGTTCCAGTGTCCGGGCAGAGGTTCCAGAGGGCCGAAGAGACGATTTCCTCAACAGCAGAAGGCAAAACGACTTCATCAGAGTCCAATCAGAGGCTTGATGTCATAGAGACTGCGCAGTGTAGCATAGAGGTTGACACAGAGGCTTCAGGAGTCCGAGATCTCTGTAGGCAAGTTGTGTTGGGATTGCTTGTGGAGGAAGGGTAAATTCCCTTCAACAATTTTGCCCAGATTTTCTTGCTCTGGATTGCCAGTTTTAGGCATCCAGATTGTACTCATATTTTCACTGCTGCATAATAATAAAAGTCCTCATTGTTGCACTGGTTTTCCCAAGTTGGGTTTTTCCATGGACATTTGTCCAAAAATAGTTGTCTCACATTTTATGTGCGTGTGCTAGCGTTTCTCATTTTCCAGTGCATTATTTTTCCTCTGTATTTTATTTGTGAAGGTTCCAGTGTGTTTATTTTGATATTTTCCATAGCAGATAAACCATTAAATTAATTAACAATTAGGAGATATAATACCAGTAGTTGCAATAGGATTCGGGCACTAGAATTTTCACACAAGAACACTTGAAGAAGGCACACTTGATCATTACCCAACTACAGCATGACAATAGGGAATTGAAGAAGACTGCTTTAGGAAGGACACCTAAGATTAGTGAAACAGAACCAGTGACAAAAGGCAGCTTCATAGATTGAGGATACAGTTGAAGAAAGCCCAAAATGAGATCACTAGACTTAATAAGCAGGATGAAAATGCCAGGCAAAAGATATATGACAATTTCAACATGTGTGAGCCTGCATTGTCAAATACTAAGTATATGCTCAAAAGAACTCTGCCTTTGCATAGGCAGTTGAAAAACATCTGCAGACAGAACCTCACCTTAAATAAGTAGCTAAGGGTTTCTAAACAATACTTGTAGGAGATACAAGAGAAGGACAGGGGAAAGCTTGATTTGTTGGCTGAGGCAGCGAAAGTCTGAGCCTTGAAGCAAGTAATCAAAATGGTTTTGTTTTTGTCCCCTTGCCCAAGTATACTAGCTGAATGGGGTTTGGATAAGGAGGTTGAGAGTTTTATGTTTTGCATGGAGTTTTTTTGGAAGCACAATCAGTGAGATTTTTGTAGTTATGAAATTTTTTCCAAAGGGAGCAGTTCACACAGCATGCTACCTTTTGACAAGGCATTAGGGTTTAATGGAAATGTAAAATTTTGGCATCTTTTCTGTGAGTGGGTACTTGAAAATGGCTTTCAGCATCATCAACAAGTTGTTTATCTTATTTAGAGACCTCAACATTAGTCAGAATCATGAAGGATAGGTTTAGTTGCACTTTCATATAGGCGCTGTGCTTTTACTATAGGTGGAGTTTTGAGATATTGAGGCTTTGCAGAATGAAAAGAGGTTTCTCAAGGGGAAGTCGATGATGTTCAGGCTATTTCTCATGTGCATCAGTCATTGAGTAGTTCAGAAAGTGATTGAAGCTATATAAACCATCAACTCGCTACACTTCTGCGCTCCGTGTTTGATGGACTAGGAAGTGGCGTAGTGCTAGCGCTATGCTTCCACACAATCTAAATCTTATGTATTTAATTTTTATGGCCATGGTTAATGTCCTTAAGCGTATAAGAACTTTGAAACTCGATTTAGGCATTGTATTTAATGTAATTTGTTTGAGTAAGCCTTAGTCAAAACAGTTCATAGTTTTTAGAAAAGTAGTTCTATATTCACTGCAGAAGGAAGAAACATAAATCCTTTTAGGGAATACGGTTCCTAGAGGTGGGAATGAATTATTTTTATCTATCTATAATGTGATGTTGATGAAGCAGAGGGTTGGTTAGGGTTAGGAGAAGAAACACTGTGCATTGTATTTTTTTTTTATTTTTTTCCAATGAATGAAAATGACTTAGGTGTGACTTTACAGGGATTCCTATGTCAGTTCCTTATGGTGATGTGCTTTCTTATGTTTTAAGTCTTCTCTCTTGTCATTTCCATGCTTGAATGTATGTGTTCATGTTTGGTTAAGCAAGGTTTTATCTCAGAACTCACTGTCAAAAGTGCTGTGATATAGCTTATTAAACAATTAATGTTTTCTACTTTAATGACATTTAGAATTCATCCTTTAGTTAGTGCTCTATATGTCATTTCCACCATTCCTCTACTCACCCTTCTACAGCGAATTAAATTGAAAACACCAGAAGGACTACCTACCTTGCCCTTGTCAAAAGATCCCTCACTCCGTCATCCTCTCATTGGAAAATCAATCAACTTTATATGATTGTATGACCAACGCATTTTCCTTCTTCCCTACCAGAAAATTGTTAAACCTATGCCTTTGAGCTTAATACCTAGCATAAGACCTAAGTGACTGAGCATTTGGATAGAGAAAGCCCTCTCTGAAGCTCGAAGGGCTAGATTCCAGCTTCAAAGGGATTTGTGGTTACCTTTGGGTTCCTCTCCTCAACTTGGATAAATTAGAGAGTGCTAACATAGTAGCGTCGTTGCCGGGGAACGAAAGGTTCTGTCATTCTTGGGAAAGAACCATCAATTTTTAGATCTGATTACTGATGGTGAACAATGATCAGACACATGAAGGTTGTGCATTATTCATTGGGCAACTCCATTGTTTACGAGATCCAAAATTCAACATTCAATGTTCCATGATGACTCCACTATCCAAACAATTCAAAGTTTAAAGTACAAATCTATTTTCCTACTCAATCAAGATGACAGGGTATGTGGAAAATCCCATTTCTCTTGAATGTTTTAAGGAATATTGGGACAATTTTGAAGCTGATCAGGTTGATGTAGCTTTTTCAAATATTTTATCTATTTATTTAAATTCATGCAAATGTTCTTCCATAGATAAAGCTCATTTTCTTGGAGAATTTATTCTATAACTTGAGAGATATGTTGAGGTTTTAGAGGCTCAAATACAGTCCCAGAACTTCCAAGATGAGAGTCAATCTTTTGAAAGCTTTTTCCAGCCAAAACAAAAGGCGGTAGTGTTGCCCTCATTTCTCATGATGGAAGAATGTTTTGTTTTTGAACAAGAATTTGGTAATTCAAAGTTGAAGTCATGGTTTGACATAGAGAATACATCTGAAAAATTCAACCTTGATGATCTAGTCATTGAATACCTTGAGGATCATCAAACAAATCATGTCTTTTATGATCCTATAGATGATTACATGAAATATTACAACAGTCAATATTTACATGTTTTAATTAGTTGTAAGTCTGCAAATGAAGATGATGCTCAACTAGTATCAAAAACACTCCCAGGAATGATTTTATTGCAGCAATTTTACGCATATTTTCAGTCCTTTGATGAGAGCTCTAAATTGGCTTTGTGTGAAAGAAAAGATGCAGTTAAAAGGTTGCCACAGTATGATTGTCTTCTGTTTTCTTTTGAGGATCCTTTTGCAGCATTCTTAGAGTCAGCAACTGGGCCTAAGTTCTTAAATCTTGTCAAAGTTGAATCTATTTGCAAGTTTTTACTAGAGTTGCCATTAGGTAGGTTTCTCATTTTGCCTATGAGGAAACACATGCAAGGAGGTGGAACAATGAATGAAGTGCTTGCATGGATGCACTAGTTCTTTGACTTCACTTGATCCAGTATTGGTTTTAATAGATTAGAGTAGGTAGGAGTGTGAATAAGCTCAGCACTCTCAGCATTTTTTCAGCAGTGTGCCAATTTCCAGCAGTTTGTTTTGGCAGATTGGTATTACTTTTCAGCATTCATTTTCAGTTTGCAGTTGTGTGTCGAAGATTTGGAAGAGAGAAGGTTACAAGTTACTGTTAGTATAATTTTCATTGATGTCAATCTATTAAAGAAGGTGAGGACATGATGATGATATGATTAAGAAGGAAACCATGAAGAAGCCTCCGGTTTTGCACTAATAAATGACCAGTCACATGAAATAATATTTTTCTCTATCTTAGAAGAAGAATTTCATCATAAGACCTGGACCATCTTTTAGAGCATATTTTTTACTTTCCAGTGAGCTATTACTTGGCCCGAAAGTCTAAGTAGTTTGGGAGATATATATTTTTTGAGTTGAGGACATTATGCTGGTCCATAAGCCGAGCTACACCACCTACTCATGTCGGCCAGAATGATGGACGTGACCTTTCAATATTCATCTCACTAAAGGCCTGTTTATATAGGTTCAAGGTCAATCTTTGAGCTTAGACATTCGATCATCTGTGATTCGAACAGTCCTAAGGTTCACATCTCGTGAACACTTATAGAATCTGTTAAGAAAACGCAAGAAGGGAAGACCTAAACACCTACTTTTGCACTCCTGTCACAGTGACACAACTCTGAACTAGACTTCGGACTGAGGAGCTCATTATGTCTTAGAAAGTGACACCCATGAAGCTTTCGGAACTGTGATTGTGGTGAGACATCAAACAGCCTGTGTATCAGGGTTTCTGAGCATCTTTCGGACCAGGTTAGAACTGGAACAACACCTTAGACAACACATCTAACTGCACTTCAGATAGGACCTCAGACATCACAGTACCTCGGGTAGCACCTCTTATTTTTCCCACTATGGCTCTGGAGCATTGATTGGCATATCTCTCGGATCAATTGACAAAAGAAGTTCTCGGACTATGGCAATATGTTGTTTGGTTTATGCTGAACATGATACAGTTCTCCTCTAGGACATGAAGACAAGTTTACAATGAAGTAAAGACGGTGAAAACTCCAGTCAAGCTGAACAGTGAAGATGGTAAAGCATTTCAAGTACATCATATTTACATTCTCTATTAAAAACAACAGGATTGGTGTCCTTGGAGTTGGAGCTCCTGAACTCAAAGTAGGTGCCTTGGATCAGAGAGGGTTGAAGCCCTAGAGGTCGGAGCCTCATCAAAAACCAAGTTGGTGCTTGGGAATAATTACCATACATTGTATTTATTCTATTATACTCAATAAAATTATCCTTATATGTTTCTCTGATTAAATTGTGAAGAATCTAACTGGTAATAATAATAATTGGAAGAAAATATTGATTCGCCATCAATGTCAAAGGGGGAGAGAAGAAAAATGTTGCCATCCAATGACAAAGGGGGAGCTTGTTAGTATAATTTTCATTGATGTCAATATATTAAAGAAGGCACAAACATGAAGATGAAGAAGGCAAGGACATCAAGGATATGAAAGGCAAGGACATGATGATGATATGATTAAGATGGAAACCATGAAGAAGCCTCCGGTTCTGCACTAATAAATGACCAGTCACATGAAATTATATTTTTATCTATCTTAGAAGAAGAATTTCATCATGAGACTTGGACCATATTTTAGAGCATAATTTTTCCTTTTCAGTGAGCTATTACTTGGCCCGAAATTCTAAGTAGTTTGGGAGATACAATTTTTTTAAGTTGAGGAAATTATGCTAGTCCATAAGCCGACCTGCACCACCTACTCATGTCGGCTAGAATGATGGACACGACCTTTCAATATTCATCTCGCTAAAGGCCTATTTATATAGGTTCACAGTCAATCTCTTAGCTTAGACTTTCGATCATCTGTGATTGGAACAATCCTAAGGTTCACATCTCGTGAACACTTATAGAAGCTGTTAAGAAAACGCAAAAAGGGAAGACCTAAACACCTACTTTTGCAGTCCTATCATAGCGACACAACTTAGAACTAGACTTTGGACTGAGAAGCTCGTTATGTCTTAGAAAGTGATACCCCATGAAGCTTTTGGAACTGTGACCATGGTGAGACATCAGACAACCTGCGGATCAGGGTTTCTAAGCATCTTTTAGACCAGGTTAGAGCTGGAACATCACCTCGGACAACCTAAAAATTAGGGTTTCTGAGCACCCTTCAGAACAGGTTAGAGTTGGAACAACACCTCAGACAGTTGCAGATTAGAACACAGAGATAGCACCTCTGAGTGCACTTCAGATAGGACCTCAGACATCACAGTACCTCAGGTAGCACCTCTTATTTTTCCTACTATGGCTCTGGAGCATTGATTGGCTTATCTCTCGGATCAGGTGATAGAAGAAGTTCTCGGACTATGGCAGTATGCTGTTTGGTTTATGCTGAACATGATACAATTCTCCTCTAAGACATGATGACAAGTGTACAATGGAGTAAAGACGGTGAAAATTCCAGTCAAGCTAAACGGTGAAGATGGTAAAGCATTTCAAGTAAGTCATATTTACGTTCTCTATTAAAAACAACAAGATTGGTGTCCTTGGAGTTGGTGCTCCTAAACTCAAGGTAGGTGCCTTGGATCAGAAAGGGTCGAAGCCCTAGAAGTTGGAGCCTCATCAAAAACCAAGTTGGTGCTTGGGAATAATTTTCATACATTGTATTTATTCTTTTATATCCAAAATTATACTTATACATTTCTCTGATTAAGTTGTGAAGAATCTAACTGGTAATAATAACAATTGGAAGAAAATATTGATTCACCCCCCTCTCAGTATTTTCAACGGTTACAGTTGGAAAATTGAGTTTGGGATTAGCCCAATAGATTAGGCTACTAGTCTACGATGTTCTTGGCACCTCACAGGGAGGATGCCATCCCCATTAGAGCCAATGTTAGTGTCTTATATTATAGTAGTCAAAAACACGTTTTGTCTTTCAAATTTATTTTGGAAAATGTGTAAAGGTTGGGCTATAATCTCTTAGAGATCATAGCTATTGGTCTTAGTAAAGAATGAAATATTTCGTTTTTGATGTAATTATGTCAGATTGTGTGAAAGATGATGTAAATATAGTTCATGATTGCCTAAAAGTTGAGTTAAGTGTGTCTAGGGTCATGTCTCATAAAAAAAAATCATCAGTGAGGTTATAGTGAGTCGTCTTCTCATCATTGGCACAAATTAGTGGGGTCAGGATAGTCAGTTAGGTTGTCAAATCACATTGTGCCATGACATCATCACTAGTACAACGATTATGAGACATGCACTGTGCTTCTGATAGTTGCTGCGCTTTCATGATTAATGTTCAAAATCGCAATCATTTCCCTTGAAAGGTGGATTTAGTCACCTTGGGAGTTCAAAGGCTTGTTATAAGATCCAAAATACCAGAGATCCATTCTTTGTTCCATCGAAGCTTGCTAGACATTCCTTGAAATTCATTGCACAAAGTTTGTAGGGGTGGTGCTGCGCTCAAAGACAGTTGCTACTTTTTTCAAGCCAAGTGGTTATCATTATTTCCAGGTGCCAATTCCTCATTTCCTTGTATCATTTGTCTTGCATGTTGTCAAATTTTCTCTTATCTATTGAGGAAAATGCATTGATGACCCTGCAAACCCTAAATTCATAAGCTCATTGCGTTTCTTTTATGTACTTGAAGAATATGCTGCACTTCACCTCAATTGCTGCATTTTATGTGTGAAAATTTCTGAATATACACATCATAAATCCTACTGCAATCACTGGTTTATCATCTCCTACTTGTTATTACATTCAACAAGTTATTTAATTTATAAACAGTGATGAAAAACACTACTGCAGACTACACTGACATACATATCATAAACTAAAAAATATATGAGACAAACACACAAGGGACACCATTATTTTTGGACAACGCGTCCCCAGAAAAACCCAATGCGGGAAAACTGGTGCGGCATATAGAGGGTTTGTATTATTAAGCAAGAAAAATTTGAGTACAACAGGTTGCCTCTCCATCGGCTAACCTTTCAGAGAAATCACGGCAACAAGAAATACATACGAGGGTTTACCTCGTTCAACAAGTCACAACTGATTCACTTAGTGGCCCGACTTTGACAAACACTGCGAAATCGTAGCGCAATCACTACTTGGGCCAATGTCTTGCCTCTAGGAGATTGTTTCACCCCTTCTGCTAGATCGATTTGCTGGAGGAACACCTATTGTTCATCCCTCCTGGCTCAGAACCTCGGTTCTCCAGCAAAATCTCGAACTTCTGATGAATATCCTGCTCTGCCACTGCAAGAGACCCTCTTGGCCTATGTCAGCACTGCCTGAGCCCTTTCCTAGGCTGCGTAGGCCTCTACACTGCCTCTCTGCGTAGTACTCTTTGGCTCAAAACTCCTTTCCGATCCAAATCTTTGCTTCTACCCCTCATTGCAACTCAGATCACTAGTTCGATTTTCTCAACAAACCACACCCAGAGAAATCGAACTGACTGATCACTTGGTGTATCTCCAACTGACCCTCAAGCCTCCTCTTATACTTTTCCTGTTGATGAATCTGTTAGTTTCAGTCTTTCCAGCCTTCCTCCAGTGATCAAGTGCTCTTACAAAGTGATTTTGAAGTGTCAAGGTCAAATTTTATCATTTCAGTGAGTCTTCAAGAAAAATTTGGTCACTAGGCATTAGGTCTAGGGTTTGCCCAAATGTCAGTCCATGTCATCATTCAGCTGAGCCTATCATCATTCATAGGGTTGTCATCGTTATCATGTCAGTGTCTAATGAGTCATTTTACATCTTGTTCATGCTTCAGTTGTGCCTTGGCAAGTTCATTTCCCTCTCTTAGGGTTTTGAAGTCAATTTCTCTTGGACGGTTAAATCATTAGCAAAACTTGTATCCAGATGTTTATACACCTTCCCCTATCCTTAAAGTACCTTATCAAACACTTTCCATCCCTTAGATCCGCCAAATTCCTCATTTTTCCACAAACCCTAGTTTCTAGCTACAACCTGGCAATTTTCTAGGTTGGGCCTGTGTTTTGCCTTTTTGGACCCTTTCCCCTCACTTAATCTCTGATATTCCACTTTCCCCTGCTTCCTAACATCCCTCCCCACTCCCAAAAATTTCCCCAAGAATTTAGAAGCCCCGTGTCCCCTTCATTTCGTTTCATTTCGACCAAAACCCTTATTCCACACATCGGGATAAGTTTCACTAAAATGATGTTTCTGAGCAATCAAAGATGATTTTTTCACAACTGAGAGAGGTTTTTGTCCACAACATGCCAAGGAAGAAAAAATTCCTTCAATTTTTTCACAGGTGTCATGGTTTTAAAGAAATGTCAAAAATACCGGCGAGAACGATGGTGCTCCAAGGACGGTTGGCCAAAACACAAAAATGAAGGAAAACGCCCGATCCACTCCAAATTTTGGCCAAAGCCTCTTTGATTGAGCATGGTACTTGATTGAGGACTCCCAGCCCAAATTTCAAGAAATTTGAAGAAAATTTTGTGATTTGTGAATTTTTTGTGCAATTTACAGGTTTTGGCTTCTCAAAGGGTCTCGCCCCCAGCGAGACCTTTTGTCATCGTAGCTCTGTTTGGCAAAAACTCAGCATTTTTGGATTTGGCATGAAAAGTTACACTTGCTCATCCATTAGTAAGAAATTTCATCGAGTTATGGGCCTCCAAAAGGTCAAATTGCATGCAAAATTTGACTTTCTGCCCCTTTTTTGAGTTGCAGAAACCAGTTTTGGGAGAATTAAGTTTTGACAGGGCAAATGACCTCCAAATTCAAAAGGAGACTCGCAGACCTTTCGAACGAGCTATCCTGCACCCAATTCTGATAACGGGAAGGCCTCCAAATAGAGCTGCAAAAGTGTGAGACCCTTTGAGAAAAGGTGTGCGACCTTTTGAGGAAATGTTGCCAGATTTGACCAGTTCAGCCCAGAAAACGCAGTTTGACTCCAGTTTGACTTTTTGGGGTGAAAGATGATTATCTTTGATGTAATTATGGCAACTCTAAGCCACTTTTACTCTTGTTTAACACTTCTAGAAGATTCATTCATGTAAAGGGTAAAAATTGAATGCATGAAATGATTTCCAAGTTTATAGAGGCAAGTTGTTTTGACTGCCTATTTTGTAGTGCTTAGTTTAGAAGTTGTTCAAACAGCTCCTAGGATGATGAGCTCGACCCCTAGAGGCAAGGGAAGAGGTTGGCTTGCCTATATTATGTATTTTCTTAGTCATTTTGAGAGGTTGGAAGGTTGGACTCTTGAGGGAGAAGCTATCATTGTATTATTTCACTGTATCTCTGCAATTTTTTGGCTAAGGAAGACCAGGGTTTTGCAGTCCTTTTTGGGATTCTTGTGGTTACATGTATTGATGGTGTGTTTCTCTATGTACCTGTAAGTGTGTTATGTGAATCATTTCCTTTCTTTTCCTTTTGCATATTAAACAAACGAAGTGTTAAAGTAAGAATTCATGACTGTCATGCTTTGCTTTTAAGTTTGTTTAGTTTCAATGTTTTCTACTG
>APFE031152772.1:0-30397 GCA_000404065.3 Pinus taeda
ATGTTGTTTTTGGAATATCTTCAACCCTAATTTTGATTTGATGATATCCTGAATGAAGATCCAACTTGGTGAAGTAAATTGATCCATGCAATTCATCCAATAATTCATCAATGACAGGAATGGGAAATTTATCTTTAATAGTGAGCTTGTTTAACTCCCTATAATCTGGACACATGTGCTATGATCCATCCTTCTTGTGAACCAATACTACTAGAGTAGAGAAAGAACTTTGACTAGGTTGAATTATACCAGCCTCTAGCAATTCTGCAACCATAAGTTAAATTTCACTCTTTTGGATATAGGAATATTTGTAAGGCCTGATGTTTGGAGGAACACTTCCTAGAATCAAACTAATAGCATGGTCATGATCACGAATAGGTGGTAGACCTTTGGGAGTCTCAAATACCTTGGAATTATTGTCTAGGACTTTTTGGAGATCTGGAGAAATGGATGATTTCGATGTGGGGACCTCTAGTGAACATAATTGTGCAATTATGCATCGTTGTTATTTCTTTGGAAACTTTTTCATTCCGCTAGAGTTGATTATCTTTCTTAGTCTCCCTACGATACCCGTTACTTCAACTTCCTTTCCTTTTGAAGAGAATTTCATGAAAAGTTCTTGAAAATTAAAATCTATTGTACCCAAGGATTGTAGCCATTAGACTCCTAGTACAACATCTGCACCACCCATTTGAATGGAAAGCATTGGGCTATACCATACCTATTCTCCCATGGATAGCTTGATATTGTGACACTTTCCTGAGAAATTTATGGTTCCTCCACTTGCAACCATCACTTGAAACTCTAGTACTGGATATAGGAATCAATTCAATTCCTTGGATATCTTACAATGAATAAAATTATGGGTACTTCCCGAATCAATCAACGTTATTACCTTTTTCTTCTTGATATGCCCTTCTATCTTGATAGTTTTAGGAGTGGTAATTCCAGCCAATGCATTACAAGATATGGTCAGATTCATTTCTTCTTTTTCTAGGGTTTGTTCCTAGTGTATATCCTCTTCTTTTGACGTTTCTTGTTTCTTTCTTCCTCCTCTTCACAATCTATGTAAAATAATTTCTTCTCAGCACACGTATGACCTTTAGTGTATTTTATATCACAATTGTAACAAAGCCCTTTTGCTCTTCTTTCTTCCAATTGTTGTGGTGTCAACCTTGTAGGTTGTGGATGGATAGGGGCAGCAACACTTCCATCTTTATGATTGCGAGTGGTAGGCTTCCTTGTTTCCATAATTTTTCTTTCCATTTTTTTTACCAACCTGAATGCCTTCTCCAATGAATCTGGTTCCCAAATGCAAACCTCATGTTGGATGTTATCTTTTAAATTCCCTATGAACACATCAATCCTATGCTCCTTTGCAATATCTTTTACCCTTATATTAAATTTTTGGAAGTCCTCAATGTGCTCCATCATTGAACCCTTTTGTTTGAGATTTATCAATTGGCTAAAAAAAGTGTTGCTTTTTGTATTCTTATAATGTGCTACCATTTCATCCTTAAAAATAGCCCAAGTGACAATTTGTTTATAAGAGCAAAGCCATCCATACCATACAAACTCATTTGGTTCCAAATATAAAGTTGCAATGCATACCTTTTGTGTGTTTTTCACATTATGGAGATCAAAAAATTGCTCCATTTGTAGTATCCATGTTTTGGGATCCTTTCCATCAAACTTCCTCATATTGATCTTTGGAACATGGTGGTTCTTCAATCCAACGTTAGAGTCTATGAAATCATGATTAACATTTATTTTGTTCTCATCATGAGTTTCGTTTACTACCCTTTCTCCATTAGTAAACATTTCTTGTAGAAACTTTGTCAAATATGTCTTCAAATCTTCCATGCCTTTCTTTAAATCATTCATCTTAGCTTCCAAGCCATCCATCTTAGCTTCCACGTCGTCCATCTTAGCTTCCATGCCACTCATCTTAGCTTCTATGCCTTTCTTTAAACAATCCATCTTAGCTTCCACGCCATACATCTTAGCTTCTATGTCTTTCTTTAAACCATCCATCTTAGCTTATGTTACCTTTTGTGTGAGTGAAATTTTTTTCACTTGGTTTCGTAATTTTGATATATCATGTTGCATTTCTTCCTCTTCTTCATGAGTCATGCTAGATCTTTCAGGTTGCTTAATAGGTGTTTCCATTTTCTTTCTTCAGGGCAAAAATTACCGATAATAATGCTTCATTATTCCCTTTGAATTCCTTCATACTAATTTTTCAAACCAATCTTATGCAAAAAAATTAAAAAAACTACACACCTTTTTTCACTTTGTAGGAGCTCGATATTGAATCTGATGTATCTCTGTAATATTGGATCTCCAAGGTCTGAAATTTCTTCCTGCGATAACCCTATGCATAATATTTCTAGCCCTGTAAGTTAGATCAAGATTGGATTCTCCAATGAAGATTTACGCCAAATCTCCCATGATGACCTGAGTATAGACTGGTTCAGTATAGCAAACGTGTACGACGTGTTGTGGGTCAATGTTTCAACCTTAGGTTCTAAAAATGATACCCAAAAAACTACACTTCATCCTCTTTCTGTAACTTCTTATGAAAATTCACTCTGATGATCAGAGCGAAATTTATGACGATTTTCCCAAGGTCAGCTGTTTGGAATGTAATTTGGGGGTCTACAAAAACCCTAACTTCCTCAAATTATATCTCTCAAAATATAGCGAGTTAAGATCTGAAATTCAGGCCCGAGGTTCCAACTGATTCTGTCTCAAATTGATGTTTTTTCAGCTTTTGAAACTTTGTAGAGAAAATGTTATAGCGAAAATTCCATGATGCCCTATTTGGAGTAGCAAAACCCTAGAATCCAAAGCTCTGATACTAAATGTTATGAAACTAGCTCACAAAAAGATAGATCAACGCCTTAGAAATAAGCCTCTTTGAGGAGGCAACCTCCTTTACATTACATAAATGAACAATTCTTATATAGTTCAAATGACAAAACCTCCTTTCTATATATAAGAGTCCAAGGGGTCACAATATAACCACATCCGACCTAACAATAATAATATAAAGGCACAAAAATAACAATAGTGGGATTCTATGGGGCACAATAATAACAATATGGGAACAATAGGGACACAACAATAACAATAAAGGATACAACGACAATCGTAATGGGGCAATCACTAGTATTATAGGGACCTAACACACCTAGAATCTCTGCTAGCGGGGAGATCAATGCTACTACCCGGGAAACATCATCGGGGAGCCAAATCTATGACCTGTATCATCATCAAATAACATATCATCAAGAAGCACATCAAAACCTAGAACCACATCAAGGAGCACATCTCAACCCAGAATCTCATGGGGGAGTTAAATATCTCTGACCCCATATCAAGCAATAGGTGATGTATGGGAGCTACTACTCAATCCATCCTATTGCCTATTGATCTTCCCAAAAATGACCCTCATAGTCATGTGATAAAACACCTACATCATAATCAGCTTGGGTTGTACAACCCCAAGTACACTCTCAACCCATTAGCCAGACAAGGAACGGTAATCCCAACAAGTCGAGCTTGTGGGTATGATGCTAATTGGGGTATACATTGCAAATACTAAGATAGGAGAGAAACATCTCCAGCCCTCTGGGTAATAGATAGGGGAGAAACATCTATGACCTTATTGTCCAGATATCCCTCAACCCCAAAAGCCCTCTATCTTAATTCCTCACCCTAAGAGCTCACACGAGGGGGAAGAGTTGGCTCAATGTTCTCGATCAATAATGCTCTTGGTAGATGAGCATCATATCATTGAGCTCATATCTGGTAATTATCATGTCTCAATAGGAGTTGTCTCATATTCATACAGGACATCAAATCCAATATCATATTAGAATAAATAAATAAATATATATATATATATCACAAAAAGGATACCATAGTCATCCTCCCTCTCAAGGAGGTTCCAACCACAATCCTAATCTTGTCTCGTAAAATAGAATTGTCTCAATATATGAAGGTATCTCAGTCCCAGATATATCTGGGATTCTCTGCCAATCAGATCCACTCATTATTATCACAATGTATGCCTAGCATATTCAAAACTTTCCCAAACAACTTTCTAAGGAGCCTTTTTATCTTGTGTCACAATTGGTCATATTAGCCACATCGTACTCAAACTTGGTCATACTTAAAGATACAAACTTCTCATCCAAAACATCATGGCATATATCAGACTAAGGTAGCATCTAAATATGCTCGACAATAATGATCTCAATCATCATAAATACATCCATGCAATCACATATCACAGGAAGAATATCTCAGATCAAAAAAATTTCATCCCATGCAAGTATCTCAAAGGGTTCTCGACTAAAACTCAATGCATATGAAGCAACTCAATCATGAAATCACTTAGGCTTTGTGCTCAACATATGTGGACAGGTGTTCAAATGAAATTTCAATGCTTCAATCAATTGTTGGTTTCCAAGTCAAGTTCAACAATTCCTTTTCATAACTTCTTGAAATTTAATCGGAGTGTCCAAGGATTTGCATTTCCACTTTCCAACAATTCTTTAATAGCTTCACAATATAGATTTTATTTTCCCAACTGTAGAAATCGATTCATTAGTTCATGATTCATTATTTCGAGCTTCAGAAGCCAACTCCCTCTTACTTTGATCATGAGAGGCTCATTACCTACCAAGAGTGGATCATCAGTATATAAAATCAAAATCAAAGACATACCTTGGACCCCTTTTAAAGTAGAGGTTTGGATCGAAACATCTTCTTGGCTTCACCATATAACTATCAATGTGGACATACCCATCTCGTGGAACTTGCTTCATACAATTATTTATGAATAGCTCTTTATCAAACCAATATGTTTAGCCTTACACAAATCAATATCGTGAAATCAAATCAACTAAGTCACCTTATCAAATTTTAGATGCTAAATCAAAATTAATATCAAACTCATCAATATCACTATAACAGATTCTTTAGACTAGGTGACAGGTAGAGCTCACATCAAGTTGTGACTTCATCTATCAAAAAATTGTCATTTACCAAACAATATCAAACAAAACTTCATCAAGGCATTCTCATGATCAAGAATAATTCATGCAAATTCCATCCATTTATTGTAAGATTACTTCACACTTAATCACACTTGTTTATACTTCAATGAGACCAATACAAAACCATTATCGAATACCAATATTAGTCATTGAAAGATATTATGCCCATTTATCATTGTTATCAAGGAAAATCATTGGTCATCAAATCAAATCATTAGTCATCAAGTCAAATCCAAATTTGTTATCACAGAGAGATCTATAGCCCAAAAGATATCTCAACATCAAGCCAAAGTTCTAAATTATTATCAATCATCATGTAAAATATTTCTTATCTATATCAATCAACCAAAATCATAATGTCATATTTATATGCATATCCTAGTCATATGCTAACATAAGCTTAGTCAACATATTCACATTATAGTAAGTCAAAGATTCAAACTTCCCTTCTCATAGAACTTTCTGTTGTTTGCTCCGTGATTGTAGGACTGACATCTTTCAGGTGTACTTCTGATTTTATTCAAAAAGCTTCATGCTTGTGTCCTATTGGCTATTCATAACCATAGGCCTTCCTCCGAGATGTTGAGAGGCTACAATCTCACCCTTAAGATTGATTCCGTGCGACTGAGGCTTACAGTAAGGGAAAACTCTATCTTCTCAGGTCCTAAATTTGTTGCAGACCAACAATATTATATATGTTTTTATTCATGCCCATAAATCATATTTCAGCAGTAAACAGTCTTCTATACATATAGTGCATATGATAATAGTAGTAAGGATCTTATAGAGAGATTCTCCCTCTAAATGGGAAGCCACTTCATTCATCTCAATTCAATCCATCAACCTATCTATAATGTTATCATGCATCAGCATATTTGTTAGATCATAAATTCATACTATATCGTATATTTATCATGATCATATCATGTTAGCATCAGCTAATTCACCATTACATATTGACATTAATCTTTCATCAAGCGTTAAATGGATAATAAGACTATACTTCAAGAGTCATGATCACAATATTACTTCTTTATCACATAACTCAATCCATCAATTTAGGGCATTCAATTTACCATATGCCATAATTACTAAACATATCAAAACATAACTATGGTCAACAAAAGATCATGAATATCAATCTCATTGTTATACTTCTATCATCATGGCTACCATGCTTTTCAAAAATAATATCAATAGTGTCAAGTTACCATCTACTAGAATCAATGTTCTAGCCTTATTTATGGGATCAAGATATTCAAAATGATAGATGTTAGCCAAACATCAAGTATACCACTATATCAAAGATCCATATTAAGTATCTTCATAGAATCAAGAAGTTCATCATGTATAAAAGGTAAGATACTTTTTTACTACCAAGTGCACCATTTTATTATAAGAACCATGAATCCAAATCACTCTCATATGCATGAACCATTTGTGAAGGAGACATTCTCATCATACCTTAGGGCTTACCTTGTCATCAATATTGCAGCTAAAACATAACACCATACATAACTTGTAGTGTTTAGATATTTGTGCACCTTCTTAGCTAGTAGCGCTTTGTCACATTTTCATTAGGTGCCTATTTACTTTTTCCAATGCTTGTTCTTCTCTTACTGCACTAGCCATGATACTCAAGAGCGATCCAATTATCACAACTCATCAAGAGGTTAGAAGCATTCAAATACTCAAATATACATGTAGGAAGCATAACTAATAATTAAAACAATAATTAGATCCATAAGTCAAAATTAATATAAGTTGAAAAGTACTTATATTCAATGAGAGGTGGTCATCTCCCTCTTGAACCATCCTTCAAGAGCCATCATTGTCTATTTTACATATGACAATATTGCCTTCACTCTTTTAACCAACTTTAAAAGTAACTAGGACTAATAGATACTATCCCATCTAGGGATTCATCAATTCTGACACAAGTGCTTGAGCATATTCACATTGACCCTGCTAGGTTTTCTAGATTTCATATCTCAAATATTCCATAAACCAAGGTTTCCCTCAAACCCTTCTAATAACCATCAAACTCTAATGCACAAATTTCCTAGGGTTTCCTTCAAAATCCTAGATTTATTTTAGGTCTCCTCCATTCTCTCTTGATTCCATCAATGGTGTCATTATAGGGGTGATCTCCATGACTTTTCTTTAGCCCAACTTTAATACCATGTTAATTTTTATTAAGGATATATTGTTCTTTGCTTTGATAATTTCATTTCTTCATTAACACATTAAGTTCACCCCATAACAGCATAACATTATTCATATTTACATCATTATTCAGCAGCATATGCAACTATATAGAAAGAACAATATCATCATTATTAATGTGGTGGAACATAAAGGGACAATAGAAGAAAATAATTCACACATAGAGACACCAGGATTGGTTGGAGACCGAGGCAAAGCCCACTATGGGGAAAACCATTTCAAATTATTCTTATTATATTTTCATCGAATGATTCAGAAAAAAGAGAGTATAATTATCCATATCTTCATCCATATAACTATCCAGCAAAAACAACTACACAATATCCATGAAATGAACCCAACAATGTTTATATTCAAAATTCTAATTCTAAATCCTATAATGAATTGTCCTTGCCTGGGATCAACTGCTGAACACTGCAATGACTAAGAGAAATATCATAAAACTAAAATTTCACCACTTAGGTCGTGGTTTCATGGAGGAGGTGTCATACGTTTCACTGGGAATGCTCCAGCCACTCCCTAGAGCCTATAATCTAGCAATTGTAGTCTGAAACTGAGACTTAGAAACCCTAGATGTCAGTCGCATGGAGGAGGCGTTGAGCATGCGACTGAAAACCTTCAATCCCATGGATGAGATAGTTAGCATGTGATTTTGGTTGTGTTATTCATGTTTCATGCTTACGACTGAGGCCCAAAACCCTAAAACAAATATGTGAGCTTCGGGCCCTACAATTTCATCTTCGAGCGAACCCATCCCTCCACAGACGTTCCTCAAACCTGTGATAGCCAAAAACTAAGAAAGAGAATATAATAGTTTCTCATGATGATGTCCAAATGAGGTTGAGGTCACTTGTATTTATAGCCTTCCAAGGGTGTCCAATCAACCTTAGGGCCAACCTTATCAAATATGCACATGTAGACTTTTCTTCATAAGTACACTTTTCCTTATCCGATTTCAGTGATAGTTAGGTCATTTTTGGTCCTCTCGAAAAGATGAATTAAATGAAATCATTATCTCCATAAAATGAGCTTCCCAAAGTGGAATTTTAACGAAGTTGCATATTTTAACATGTAAAATGTAACCAAACCACGCACTTTCAACTTCACCGGAGTCATTTATCATGCATTAACCCAAGTCAAGAAATATATCATGTCACCTTCAATATGCTTCCATTATTTCATTGTTCAAATATGTACACCACTGCCACCATAAACCATATGTTATAACCTACAACATGGGCTCTGCAATCATTATTCAATAATATAATAACATAAAAATATTTTGTCCTTGTAACCACAAGTATTAAGAAAAACAATGTCATTCTTTATTATGGATGGTAATTATAAACATGCAACCACAAGACTATATAAAGTTTTTTTATCCATTCAAAACCCTCTAGAAACATTTAACATATACCATGTCTCAACCATAGGAAATAAAATAATATAGTGTGAATGTGAATTCACATTAGAAGTGCCTATATGAATGGGTCCCAAAATTGACATTAAAAACTATATACTTTCAATGTATGAAAAAAAAAAAAATTAACCCTTCTTCTTTTGCTTTTTGGAAACTTAGCACAATTGGAAGCTCCAGATATATATGCTCATATTCCTTTTAATTTTCCAAATTAATAGCAAAACAAATCACCTTTAAAAGATAGTCAAGATCTAAATGTGAAAGAAAATTTGATGCATCAATTGTTTTAGTATCATTGCACATTGCAGAGAATTGTATGTAACTGACTTAAGGTAGGGTTCCACCTACTAGATTTATTTTTTTATTCTTTATTTATTTTTATAGAATTTGTATTTAATTCACTTATTAGGGAGAGGGGGGAGATAATCAAAATGATTTGAGGGATTTTAATCATTAACATGTGTTAACATTGGCAACTCCATATGGTGGTTTACATAGTGTTGACAAGTCCTCTATGCGGATAGAGACAATCCCTCTAGCCTAATGAGTGGGTATAGCAACTAAAGTGACAATCAACTAGACATCTTCCTAGGTTATAATTGAAAAGTAGAATGAGAGAGATGGCCTACCTCGTTCTGATGCTATTCTGATTTCCTTTGTTGAGAGCCTCGAACTGCTCATGTCACGGACTTGTTCTTTATTCTCTTAATGTTTGTGTACCTACACAAGTGATCAAGAGACAACAAATCATACCAAAACCAATAGCAAATCCAATAACAACCTACTTAATTGATCAAGGAATGTCAAGCTAAATAATACATGAACATATATATTTTGGGAAGATGAACCAGCAATTGTATATTATTAAGAAATAAATGGAAGCTTACAACCAAAGCCTTGATGTTGAAAGGCTCTCCTTGAGTGTTAATCCAGGTCCAAGCCAAGAACTCTCCAAGCACTCCTTCTTCAAGTTAAATGAATAGCCTCTAGGCACATTCTTAACATAAGGGTGAAAGTAGACATAGACCAACCATTTGTGAATGGGAAAAGATGAATATATAGGTTGGGAAAGGGAGTTAGGATCTATCCAAAGATAGGAGTAGGTCCTCATCTCAAGGAGGTAGGTCATAGAGATAAGACCAAATGGTCAAGTTGGGAGAATTCGACCTCATTTATGCCAAACAACCTCCACCTCATTGCTCTGGAAGCTTCTAGATCACGAAGCTTCTCATCCTCTTTGGGAAAATTGCCTTTTTGGGGATCATCACGGGTATACAAGGGAACAAAGCGATGCCATTGCAGGTGAAGTGTGATGCAACAAGTGACCATCATGGTTTTTAACCTCGTAAGAGTGATGAGTCTCAAAATAAGGGGTTTAGAGCTATTTCTTCAGGGGAAAGCTCAAGGCATTTTCCAATCAATGTTCTAGGGAGGAATGAGCTACATATCAGAATAAGTACACTGCATTATGGTCATGTTTCGGGCACTTCAGGGTATGTCACTGGGAAGTGCAAGAGGTGTGACAAAATACTATGTAACACATAGGGAAAACTAGAACTTAGAAATCTCTAGGAATAGAGTTTATAGCTTAGACTATGAGTGAGTAGGATATGAGTTGTCATTGGGGGATGGGAAGTGAGGGATGTAAGAGGTGATATGAAGATGACATTACCTATGGTGTTTTTTTACAGGTAATAATATAGTTAGATATAGCATCTTCACAATCCAACACTTGGACAAAAAGGAGGTTTTATGTCCCTGTATTAGGAATATTATTGTCAATGTTTTCGGAGATATAAAGCCTAACATAAATTGTATCAGGAAGGTATTGTTATCTTGTTAAAAATAATTTGGAACTGTACTCAAAGTATAATATAAATATATCATCCTTATCAAGACCAAAGAACTCGGGAAATGAAAACTCTAAAATCGAAAATAGAAAGTGAATACAAAATGTGGTGAAGAAATTGACTTGGAGAGGAACTATAAAATAATAAAAAAGTAAGAAAGAAGACCAAAATTAACTGGAAGACAAGTGGAATAAAAGAAAAGATAAAAATAGAACAAGAGAAGAAATAAAAGTAAATATTTACAAGCAGGAAATTGATTTTGATGAGTTTATTCTTGTGTCAATTCTATGTATGGCTTGAGATGAGAGCCATTCATAATGGAGGACATGATACGATCGTTTTCATGTTTTAAGAGATAGGAACTAGGCTTGACAACAGCATCTATTTTCAAGGGGCCAATCGACAATTTTTTAAACTTGTGATGTTTTCCTTTTTTTGCATGTGTAAAGTACTCCTATAATAGTACCTTTTGATTGACACTAAAATTAATAGATTTTTTTGTCAAAGTATTTCTTCACTGTTTTCATCCTACGTTTCAGGTTGTTAATAGAATAATTGTGTTGTTCCTCCAATGTTAACAGAGATAAGACTCTTTGAGGGATGTCAGTGGAATTAAGATATCCAGCTTGTATGGAAATGTGTAAAGAAGTCAACTCAAGTTCAATAGGCATAACTACCTCTTGCCCATACACAAGCTGGAAAGGGTGAGTGTTAGTACTAGATTTCACGACTGTGTGTTCAACCCATAGGGACTATTTTAACAAGTTATGCCAATTGTGAGGGTTGTAATTTATGATTTTCCTTAAAATTCAAATTGAATTCTTATTTGTTGATTATGTTTGCCCATTACCTTGAGGGTAATAGGTGGAATTTTTAATCTTATATCTGTCACAAAATTTTGTAAATCACGTAGAAACAAATGTTGGACAATTATTAGTGATCATATTAAGAGGGATACCAAAACATGATAGAATATTATTTTCAAGAATTCAATGACTTTCTCATCTTGGACATTCTTTAACGGGGCAACCTCGTCCCACTTCATGAAGTAATTAGTGGTGGTGATAATAAATATGTTCCCTGTAGATGAGGGTGGATTGATTGGTCCGATGAAGTCAATACTCCATTTTGAAAATAGGAAATTAGCAATGATAGGTTGTAGAGGCATATCATGGAATTTTTCTATACTAGCAACTTACTAATATTATCTTAGAACTCTACACATACTTATATGGATCTAAAAAGATTGTTAGCCAATAAAAAATATATCTAGAGATTTTAAGTGCGATGGATTTTTCTCGAAAATGACCACCCATATGCATTCCTCCATTAGTGGGGCCATCAATTCTATAATTTCATCAACAGACTCATCATTGACACGACATAATAATAATCCCTTAAAAATCTTTGAAAAAACCTTGTTATTAAGGATTAAATATTCGGATGATTCCAAATCCAACCTCCTTCATTGATTTTTTTTTAAGATGATTAGGACATATTTAATTTTGCAAGTAATAGATCAATTCCTTGTATCGAGGGTGATCTGCAACATTGATTTCTTGTTGATTAATCAGAAACAGAGTAGATAAGGATTCATTGTCATTTTTTGGTTCACATGGTTTAAGGTATTGAACCAGATGAAGTTCTAAGTCATGCCCCTTTATTGTCTTGGTGGTAATGATTGAAAAATCATGTTCCTGAAATTTTGGCAAGCCAATGAACAAGTTTTTTCTTAAATATAAGTCTATGAAAGAAAAAAAATTACGGCAAGTAACAAGATCTTAACTTTGTGTGCTTTCCTAGGATATAGTGCCTAAATTTCTCAATTGCTTTAATAAGAGAAAATACATGTTTCTCAATAAAAGACTATTTTCATTCATCATTTGAAAGGCTTTGACTCATGAAGGAAATTGGTTTTTCAATTTCTTGATCATTCTTTTGCATGAGGATACTAGAAATGGATTCCTCTGTGGCATTGGTGTAGATGGAGAATTATTTGGTGAAGCCTATTTTTCCAGTGTTGGTGTGCATGCAATAGCTTCCATTATGGCAAGGAAAGATCTTTGTGCATTATCATCCCATTTGAAAATGCGATCTTGCTTTAATAAATTGTGAATAAGCTTTTTAATTTTGGTAAAATGATTAATAAAATTAAGGAGAAATTTTACTTTTCCTATAAATGATTGAATTTCCTTTTTTGAGTTAGGAGGTGGGAGATTCTTAATTGCTTCAACCTTGCTTGGGTCAATGCTAATTCCAGCTTCAAATACACAATATACCATAATCTTACCAACAATGACTCTGAATGCAGACTCCTTTGGATTGAGTGATACTCTGAATCTTCTACACCTAATGAAAGCTCATCTTAGATGCTCAAAATGACCATTACGACACTTTGAATATAATTTCATTTCATCGAGGAAAATATGAATGATCTTCTTGATGAGGTCATTAAAGTCTAATTTCTTAGCTCTCTAGAAAGTGGCACCTACATTAATCAATCCAAAATTCATTTGTTCATAAGAAAAAGTTCCCTAACGAGTGGTAAAAGTAGTTGTATACTTGTCCACTTTCTTCACGTGAATTTGGTTATAACTAGAAAAGCCATATAAAATAGACATGATTTGAGATGTTTCCACTCGTTGTAAGATATGCTCCATGTGAGGAAAATGGAAATTATCCTTTACATTTTCTTTATTTGATGAACGATATTCTACACACAAGTGTATGTCTCCATTCATTTTCCTCAAAGGGACCAAGTTAGCCACCCATTCTAAGTATTTAATTAGAAAATTGATTTTATAATGAAGTAATTTATCCAATTCTTATCTAATAGTGGCTTCTAGAGCAAGTTTGACCAGCCTTTGTCTTTGCCTAATTGGTTTTTCATATTCCTTAACATGAATGGCATGCTTAATGATCCCAAGATTGAATATGTGAAGGTATTTGTAAGTCCAGGAAAAGACATCAAAAAAATTTTGAATAAGCTAATTAGCTTTTATTTCTATTCTTTGGTGCAATGGGCTCCAACTAGTAATAACTTTAAGTCATCAAGGGTTCCAATATTTACTGAAATTATTTCTCTAATTTTATACTTAGGTCCCTCCCCATGATTTTCTTTTGAATTAGGAACATCATTTGGTGAGAGAAATTTTTGAAGGAGAAAGTCCAGTTGGTTATTTTTTGTCTTTTGATGATATGATTTCATTCTCCTTGATAGATTGGTGTTGGATGAAACCACAAATTCTCTCATCATTAGAAAACACTTGTCGGTCCTCATCATTGTTTGGGAGATGAGGCCTATAGATATATTGTATAACACAATCTAACCTTTTAGATAATATTTGATGAGAAGGACTTATTGCATATATGGCTAAGTGATCAGTAAAATAATTAAGTTCCCTCTGAACATGAGTAATATTAAAAGGTAAAAGTTCGAAGAAATTTTCCCAAGTAATTTGAGTATACATTTTAATGAGTTTGTTACAAGGAGAATATATTTTATTTATTAAGTTGACAAATGGTTCAGAGTCCCCAAAAGTGGCCAAATATTTACATCCCAAGGTTAAGGATTGTTCTATCCCTAAGAGGAGTGTTTCAAATTTTGCAACATTATTAGTTCACTGAAATTCGAGTTTAAATGTGTATTGGTACATTTTTCCTAGAGGGGAGTACAAGACAATATTAACATCATTACCTTCATTAGAAGGGGCCCCATTAAAATGAGCATGCCAAATCTGATCATCCTGATATGTTTCTATAGGAGGAGGCACCTCATCTTTGGTGAAAAGGGAGTATACACCAATATCCCCTTCCACATATTTAACATGCAATTGGGGTAAACCTTTGATGTATGGTGTGATATCACCTTCCATGTCAACAATAATCATTAGAGGAAATTTCAGCCTAAAAGTGGTCTCCTAAGGAAAATAATAAAATAGGAGATGAATTGCATAGGTTTACTCAATGTATCTTCAATTTTTATCAATGTGGGTTTTCTCAAAAGTTTTCATAATGGGTATTTGTTGGATGTGGAATTTAATTCTACATCCAACGGGTGTCTACACTTGAAATTTGAGTAAACTTATAAGGAGATAAGCCAAAAATACAATAAAAAGGGTATTTTTCCTTCTTTTCCCTCCAAAATATTTGCATGTACCTCTTTCTAAATTTAAATTATTTTGATTGGTTTACATATTATGACATGGTAATTACATGGAAACTACATGAAAATTTCATGGGCACTTTTAGGGTGAAATTTCCTCTAATGGTTTTTTCCATTTTTAGGCCAGGCCATTTGTGTGTCAACGAATGAGATGTAATCATTAGCTCGAAGTTTCCAATATCTTCTCAAAATTAATGAATAATTAGAAACTGACATGTCCATGTATTCTATGTTGTAAGTGGTTCTAATTTCGAGATGAGTGCATACAACTAGCATGATATCCTTAATTTCACCAATCATTTCCTAGAGAGAGATGTTGAATGAAAATACTTTCCTTGGGGTATCTTCGGAGAACTATAGACCTAATTCTTCCCTTATAACCTTAAGCATTGTGTTAGGTCTGGAGCCTCCATCGACCAAGCAACAATGTGTTATTTTGTCGTATAGTTTCATGGAGACATGAAAGTGAGGGTTTTGAGAGAACCTAGAGGGTTATGAACTACAAGGACTTTATCTTAATGATCTTATTATTTTGGTTGAATTTATAAGGCATTAATAGGTGTGTGCATTTTACTTTCAAGAATATCCTTTAATTTCCTTTGTTGTTTGGGTACTTTTGCCACGTCAAGTAAGGAGGTATCATCTATAATGTTGACCATCTATTTGAGAATGTCAAGTTTGGGAAGCATGGAAGAAGAAGAGGGGATAGAAGAATGTACATTTTGATAAGTGGAGGTGGTATTTACAATTGAGCGTAAGATCATAGGATCTAAAGTTCTTGAGTTTTCAGGTTGTTTAGAAACTTGATTTATCACATTGTGAGCCCTAAAGGAACCTCTTGTTTCAACAATTAACACTTATTCATTATTGATTCAGTCAAGAGTTGTCATGGCAGGATCATTTTTTCCCAAAAAAAATATTTCTCTCACATTAATTTGGATTTGACATGTTTTTTCATCATGATATTGTTCACAGAAATTACACCACAGTCAAGAGAGCGGAGAGTTTGGTTGATATGTTTGTTGAGCAGTGTGAACATGTGTTAAAGGAGAGGGTTATGATTGAGGTTGTATGTTAATCTTTCTTTCATAAGAATTCCATCTATTTCTCATGTCTTGCATGAGCTGAAGGGTAGATGTCATGTCAAATTGATTTCCTTAACCCTCCAAAGGAACACCAATTCTACATAGTCGTTCCTTATATTTGTCATATCGCTCGATATACCTTGTATAAAATACACAAGATGAAATGCTTTTATCAATTTTTACCAACATGTAACATGCCATGAATGACTTATCACATACTTAATTGATCATCAAATGATATAATTATGAACGTTATGCAAGGTGATCACATCATCAAGGTAACCTATTAGAAAAATACGCAAATGAACATTGATATACCCTAGAAACCCCGAAGCGATAAACCAGAAAACATTTATTTCATTAAACTCTCCATGAGAGAGTTCATCCCTCACTCAATGGAAATAAGGGTTTCCATCCCTTTTCCATAGTTGAAAATTTTACAAAAGAAACATAATCTTTCATTTGAGCATTATTAATTATAGGCCCATACATTAGACATGTTGTAATGTTTCTCAAACACATTACCCATAAGTTCTTAGAGCACAATATCGTCATGGTGATTGTTTACTGCAGCAACATTCTCCCCCTCGTGCATCACCATTTTCATACCATAACAAGTTGATGATATAACTTAGTAAACCAAGTTTTTCATTGTGATGATGATCTTTCACTCTGCATGTAACAATAGTTATATATAATGACCTCATCCCCTACAATAGTATTATTTCTAATCCAACTTTTGATCATTGCAAAAGAGGTTAGTTCAAAAACTGTCACTGAATTCTTTTACAGAAGTCATAATTCTTCACTACAAGCATTATTGCTAGCAAGCACTCACATGCCATGATTCCTTATAATTTCCTGAAATATCAAATTGTCTAAACCCGATTATTATGGTACATCTTAGCATGAAAACATTTTCTTTCACATTCATAAATAAAAATAAAATTCATCTCCCTAACTAATCATTTACTTTTACATGCATCATTAAATTCCTAACCATAAAAATTTAACACATGTAATACCTTAACTACTATGAAAACCATATTTTTAATGCATTTAATCCAAATACAAAACCATGGGAATATATTTGCACCACCATGGTAATGTTTTTTCGATTATTCTTCTTGTTGCAAAACCATGGGTAACAATCTACTTGCTTCTTATAATACAAAACCATTCTTGTTTTTATCCATATAAAAAAAAAAAATCAAATTCATCTTTTTTACCTCTATTTCAAATGAGCGCCATATACATGTATACAATTATAAAAGCTCTTCAATTTATCCATATACATTTAATAAACACATACAATAAACACATGCCTATTTAACCATAACTCACATGCATTAGAGAAATGCATTCAATTACAAAACCCTTGTTATTTATCTATATTTCACAAGCATTCAATTATAAAAACATGCCTATTTATACATATTACTCATGCATTAAATAAATGCATACAATAATAAAAACATACCTATTTATCCATATTTCGCATGCAATAAATAAATACATTCAGTTATAAAAGCATGTATATTTATCCATGTTAATTGCATTCAATTATAAAAAAATACATATTTATCCATATTTCTCATGCATTAAATATATGCATTGAATTATAAAAACATGCATTTTTATCCATGTTTCACATGCCTTAAAATAAATGCATTCACTATTATAAAAAAACCGGTTATTTATGGTTGAAAATACAAAATTTTATGAATTAATAAAACCACCTTTATATTGTTTCCGTAAATGCAAAATCGGATGCATTAACCAATGCAGAGCCACGACTATTTTATTTTTACAAATGTATTGGTAAAAGCATTGGGATAGGTTAATTTTTTTTCTCTTTGGAAAAATGTAATTTTATTTATAAGACAAAATTACATATTGTAGATGCTAAATAGTATATGCAAATGAAGTTCCAAGGGTTTGTTCAACTAGTCAAATCAGTGTCTCGTTATTCGGAGGTTACAGGATCAATTCTCCCCAAATCCCTTGGAGTTAGGCTTAGTTATTGGTCACAGAGCTTGATCGATCAACCCATATTTTTGTGGATGTAGCAGCCACCCAATGACCAGGGTGCCCATGAACCACACAAAAAAAAAACATATGCAAATGAGTTGATTTTGTTAACATAGAATACATGGCAACTAAAAAATTAACAACTAACCTATTCTCTTCTACCTTTCTTATTTTCCACTTTTCTCCATCCTTCAGTGTTGGGAGTGGAGATTAAAATGGACATTTGATTTTCATTTGTGTTTATAGGATATTATTTGTCAGAATCGGACCCCTCTGATCCATGAGTTCGTTTGTTGTTGTTTACTTCCTTTCCTATTGTTTGGGACTCATGATGCTGCAAGGGGTTGTGGGGCCTCAAAATGCAGGTAATGGTGTGGTCGATATCCTCCTTTTGAGTGTTGTTCTGGCCCTTCTGTGAATTCTTTTCTGCATTATTTTCTGTTGCTAATGCTTTCCCTATTACTTCTTCCAGAGTGTTTATGCATTGCCAACCTTTTGGTTTTTTGGGTTGTTTTTTGTTCTTTTAGGGGTCTTTTTTAGCTTGTGGACAAGCACTGTGTAGGTGGCATGTTTTCATGCATCCACAGCACCGAAAAGCTATATTTTCATAATCTAAAGGTTATGTCCAGTGTACATCATTGAAGATCAATGTAATATTGTCTGGTAGTTCTTGACTAAGGTCTACTTCGACGCATATCCTGGCAAAAGTGAATATTCCCCTTGTGTATCTGTCTACATCAATCTTTAAGAACTTTCCCAAGGAGTTCCCTATACCTTCTAATACTTGATGATGCCAGAATTGTAATGGAAGATTGTGTAATCTGACCTAAACAGGCATTTTTGATACCATCATTTTATTAGCGTCAAATTCTAGGAACCAATGGGTCATGAAGAACCCTGCGTTGCCCGAGAACCACGATCCTTTATTAAGTATATATTATTTTTCTTGAATTGTGGTGAATCTAACAATAAAAACCCCTTGGAACATAAGTGTATTTCACAAGTGGGTGTCCATGCAACAAATATCTATTAGTGCAAAAGATTAGATTTAGGGAAAAAAACAATTAAATCTGCATATGGCTGCTTTGGTAAGAAAATATGTATACAACCCATTTACCTAAGGTGTTGTGACTGTGAAAGCAAGATTCTAAGATTTTTGCCACTATGTAGGGCGCTGCTAGTTGAGGGGGTAATGCTGGCTTGGTTTGGGCTTTTTCTTTTCCCTTGACTGCGTCTTTAAAAGTGTTTGCACCCTTTAAACTAGTTCCAGAGCATCCACTTGGCAGTCTCAAATTGACTATGATATTTGAGTCTGTGACAATACCATAATCCTATAGTGTGTGGTTATCTTGAAGGTTGTGTCCTGAGTAAATCAGGTTTTTCATGCTTGTTGGTATGCTAAGTGTGTCTGGATTTCTTGCCTTTAAGTCTTGGATCTAACTCCCTCCCTTGATTTGCCTGCAGATATTCCTTCCTTCCAGCACTTTAATGAAGATTTGGATCAGATCCAAGTCACTATTGGCTGAATCTTTCTGAAATAGGGCTCGATCTGTTGCCAATGATTCTAGATTTGATGGATCTAAGCAGATTGGTGCCCCATATTTTCCTTTCTTCTCCGGATCTGAGTCGTAGTAGCATTCCGGTGGGACATAACTTTGATTAACAGCAGAAGAAAGGTGATCGAGTCAGGTCCTATTAGAATCGGGGCCTGATCTGCCGGCTTTGTGCACCACCATTACGAGTTGTCTAAACATTGGTCGTTTTTGTCTCAGCCTAAAGCTACGGTCAGACTCACCAGTATCTTCGACCTGTCTAGGCAAGTGTTGCATCATTCGCCCTCGGTAGCTTGTTGGGCTTCCTGGTTTTCGGGGGCCATGAGAACTGAATGCCTCCATCTAGCCCAAAAACTTCTGATGCCTTTTGACGAGGTTCAAGCTAATCCCCCAGTGCACAAGGTCGTGTTGAGTCGGACTCGTTTCAGTTTGCAGGCACGCAGGAACGTCATGTGAAGTTGATTCCAACTTCCGCTCCCCGTTCGTTCCTCCCTCAGCGTCTTCAGATTTCCTGTGGCCCATCCTGCAATTGTCATTGATGCTCAGTTCTCTAGTTTGGTGGGCGGCGTCGGCGCAGAGAGCGTTTCTCGAAACGCTGGCTATCACTCCAATCCACTTTGTATTGGTGTTGTTTTTTATTTTGATAGGTCATTTGTAAGTAAAAATAATTATAAACTAACTGCCATATTAGCTCAATTACTATTAACCACTACAAAACCATATTTATAATATCAACTTTCATGCAACATATATATGGCCTTCAATAAATAGTGTTTAAACATCACCATGCTAATGATAAGGACGAAAATAGAGTTTGTATACCCATTCATTACGTTAAATTCTACTTGGGTGAAAAAGAACAGAGGTAATATTTTCATAACAAAATAAATCATTAGCTTGTAAGTGGTAATCATACCTCCAAAGCTTTGCTTGAATGATTTTAAACACTAGTTTCCATACTGCAAATCTTCCAAGACACCCACAATTGCATTTCTAAAATACTATTCCCATGTAACATTCCTCGTCTTTCAAATTGGCTTGAGAATTTTCTTGGCCAAGCAAAGCATCCACTACAAATTCCTTGAACCAAGTTATTTATGGTGAGTGATCTAGTGGTTGCCAACCATTCCGAAACCAAGGGGGGGATTTTTAATGGAGTTCTATTGATTCGTGGCTTATATTTATCCTTTATTTGCTTATATTTATTCACAAAGCATTAATGCATCTCTGAATTCATTTTTAATCTAAAAATATTTTCCATGTTATTAAAATCATAAATTTTATATGATTAGTCAAGCTTCAAAATTATTTATGCATGTTTGGGTTCTAGGGATATTACAGTATTCCAGGCAAAGTTGGAGTGCAAGCTCAAGACTAGTAGTGGTCTTCTCTTCTAGACATGACAATAAAGAGGAGGCAATGAGCAATAATAGTGCATCCTTGATGCTTGATTTTGGGGTGAATAATTTTAAGAATTTGATTGTATAATTTAGTAAAATAAATATTAAATGAGTTAATGGTTTCCCCTTTTGAAAGGAGACTTGTTGTAATCAGATAAAAGGTCAATATGATTCCTAAGTTTCATATAGGTAGATTTGAACTAGTAATAAAGCTCTTCCCAAGTTAAAAAGACTTTGGGGTCAGTTCAAAAAAATCAGTAATAACTCTGCCTTGAAGGGAATTCATAAATAACCACATACAAGTGTCATTATTGTTTGCCCCAATATTGTGACAAGCATTAGAAAATGTGATTAAATGCTCATTTGCAGCGATAGTTCCATCAGTGGAGAACTTGGGTAAATGATCTTTGAATTTTGGAGGAGGTGCATTAGAAGGTGTCAAGTTTAGATGAGATTGGGCATGCCAAGGGGTCGTATTAAGATCTTCTTCAAATTGGAACAAACCATATCTATGAATGACCTTTGTAGGGTTAGTGGATGACTGACAAGAAGTGAAAGAGGAGTAGATTGATTGAATAGAAATTGTTGGGGTGAAAATTGAACCTGGACTTTATGAGGAGGACCTGAAGGCCCTATACCCTTAGGTTCCAAATGAAGATCGTAATTGAATCCTAGACATTATATGCTTAGTGGGAGAGGTAGTCCTAAGAGAGCTAGTTAAACTTTGTAAGAATTGTCTTCAAGCTTCAACCTCTAATATAACTCTATGTATTTGAATCTCGTCAATAGGGGTGCATTCAATACTTTCATGTCTAATGCATCTAGAGGATCAAGGTTCATGACTCATATGATAATTATTGATGGGAAATTTGTATGTGTTGGAATTCACATTCACATTGTTTTATAATTATAACTTCTTTCTCATTAGAAATTTCAATTGCTTAAGCGATCACAACTTAATCTTGATTTAACTAATTAATAGTAGAGGCATTGTATAAGATGTAATGAAGCAGAAGGTTAGTGATTTGTCTTTGATCATTCAATTGTTGAATGTGATCATGTTGTTGATCAAATAGAATGGTCATTAATTTGATTGAAAAAAAATCAATAAGAGATAAGTCTAATAAACCAACAATATATGAGCCAAATTTGCATGCTCACAAATTTTCCTTTAAAAGGCTTCTCATTGCTCTTCTAATTGAATATCGCATAATAAAATACCCAATTTTGAGCACACTCTTCGATATAAATAGTGTTAGAAGGATGAAACCAAACAATGAATGAGCAGTATTAGTCTAATCACGCAAGAAAAATCCAATATTAGGTTGTTCCAAAGATTGGATAGTAATGAATTTAGCATATATTTGTGATGACAAGGGAAATCAACGTTCCACGGTATGGTTGCCAAAAGATTGTTAGCTAAGGAGAATTTTTTATACTTCTCTCAACTGACCCCTCATATCTCACAAAGCAGGTGAGATAATGGGACAAGTATGTTCAATATTTTATGCCCTAATGTTGTGATTGATTCAAAGAGAATTTCCAAATTTTATAATGAAAAGGAGTTATTTTCAAGGGATTTAAAATAGAAAATTGAAACTAAGTCTAATATTTACAAGGAAATATTAAAATTTCATGAAATTTTAGAAATAGAAGGTTGTACATAAGAAAAATCGACAAACAAAAACAAAAATCAAACATAAAGGCAACAAAATAGTTAGTGTTTTGAATAATTTTAGCCTCAAAAACTATAGAGAATCAGCTACATTAGATTTATAAATTAAAGGGAATAAATTGCTACCAAAAATATAATATTTTGTGAGAAGTATGCATAGCAAATATAGAGAAAAAATAGATATATCTATTAATCAAATGTCTATGAGTACAACAGAATCAAAAGTAAGATTATTTTGAATAACCTTGACCATATGAGATTATAAGCGTCTGCAATGAAAAGAGGTCATATACACACACTTTGGAAAACACAAAAAAAAATCAAAAAATGGTCTTCAAACACGTTCAAATGATCTAATACAATTATAGGCAAATAGTTTCTCTATAAAATTAATGGTTGTTAGCATTGGTTAAATAAAAAACAAGACCTTCAAACAAAAAATAAAATAACAAGAATTTAAATTACCTAAGAATATATATATCCAAAGGTTGAGTGGAGTTTCTCCTTTGGCTGTATCTTCCCTTCAAAAATGATATGTTGCCACCTTTTGGTTTAGCTTCTTGTAAATCACAGAATATTGAAATAAGAGGGAATGAATGACAACTTAAAACATAATGCATGCCTCTCACCATAATATTCTCTCTCTTCCTTCATGTGAACCTTCCTATTTTTATGCTTCCTCAAAGTAGTTTGGAAGTTGAATCACCCTTAGGGATCATTATATTTTACTTTATAATCATATGTTGATTAGAATATGAGGATGGAGTTTCTAAAGGGAAAGCTAAATAAAATTAACTTTATAAGTTATTATGCTTTAATTTCCTATAAGTTGGACCCCTAATCCATAAAATAAATTATTTATCATTTAAGATCCCCAGATATACCTTTCTTCATAAATAATTAAATAATCATTAACCACACATGTGTTATATGCCTCCGAACAAAACAAGATAAATTAAATAATGCTACTATAAAGCATGTTGTATAAACAAACCCATCTCTCATACATCTAATGTGAAAACATGACAACATCACCCATGCATATACGAGTTGAAATATCATCATTAAAAAGGAAAATATAATAATGTTGTGTCTCCCATAATACTCCTTGTCTCTTCCTCATTAAGCATCATGATAATAAGAAAATATTCATGCATGCATATCAAAAATTATATAATAGATGTATCATAAGATCCTCAATAAAATGAGTGTTGTAAACTATCCATATATGTACACAAAATCCTTTCATAAGTTTGTATGAATAAGTGTTGAGAAAGGAAACTAAAATAGTAGCAAAAATGAAGCATGATCCATCCATAAATGTAGGAATTTACAGGGTAAGTTCCTCAGACAGAACACCAAAGGACACCACTCACAAATAGATCACAGATCAATACACCAGTATTCTTAACATGGTTAAAACCCTCAAAGAGGGAAACAGTCCACGGCCTGAGCCAACGCGGCCACTTCAGGCAATTTATTAATAAAAGAATGAAAATTTACATAATACTCTCTCATGAATGGTTACCCTACAAATGACCCTCCATGCTCTTTAAATAGAAATCATGGACCAATAGGGTTTTAAGCCACAGATCAAGTGTCAGTCATACCAAGGAGAGATTGAACCGTCGAATCACTTCATGTCTAGAACATATCGTGATCGTCGGATTGTAAGTTTCAAAATTACATAGTAAAGAAACACAATTTACCTAACTCTACACTAGACCAAGTTACACTTAACTATTTCCTATGTGTCGGAATATCCTAACATCCCCCCTTAAGAACAACTTGGAATAGGATTGAAAGATGTACAAATATGACACAATAGGAGAAGGAAGGAGGCATTGGAGCCTATCCCCCCTTAGTAACAACTTCTTGAACTCCAACCATAAATCAAATTTTAGTAAACTTCGCCTCTGTGAGATCATTTGTAAAGATGTCTGCAACTTGATCATCTATTGAACCATATTGCACTTCAAGAACATGGTCATGAATGAGCTTTCTGATGAAGTGCATGTGTAGTTCAATTTGTTTTTTGTGCTGGTGTTGGACTAGATCTTTGCATAGTTTAATGGCACTTTGATTATCACACCAAATTGTAGTCAGATGTTGCTACTGAAAGCCAAACTCTGACAGGATCTAACGAAGCCACGGGGCTTCCTTACTAGCTTCTACGGCACCATGATACTCTACTTTTGTTGAAGAAAGAGAAATAGCACTTTGTTTCTTGCAAGCCCATGTAATAGGCCTTGAACCAAGAGTGAACACACAACCTATAGTAGACTTCTGATCATCAAGGTCACCAGCCCAATCGGAATCAGTGAAACCAACCAATAAAGGAGATGCTTCTGCACTATAATGAATCCCAAACTGAATTGTACCTTGAACATAACAAAGTGTTCTTTTAGTTGCTTTCTAATTAATTTCATGTGGGTTTTGCATAAATCGAGCAATAAGGCCAACAACAAAGGAAAGGTCAGGACGAGTATGGGTCAGATACAAAAGTTTTCCTACAAGTTGACGTTATAAGGTAGCATCAACTTCAGGGGAAGTACAAGTGACTAAAATTTTGACTCTATACTGAAAGGGAGAAGGGGTTGGTTTACAATATTCCATGTGAAAATGGCGTAGAAGATCACAGGCATACTTGGACTGGAAAATGGAAATATCTTCCATGGATTTCAAGACTTGAAGACCAAGAAAATAATACAAGTGTCCTAAGTCTATCATTTCAAACTTCTTTTTAAGGCTGGACTTCACATGGTTTATAAGGTTTGGATCAATACCAGTAAGGATAAGATCATCAACATAAAGAACAAGAATGATAAGGGACATTCCCACTTTCTTGGTGTAGACAGTATTGTTAGAATGACACTTAGAAAAGCCAATTTCTAAAAGAAATCTATCCATTTTGGCATGCCAAGCCCGATGGGCTTTCTTGAGACCATAAAGGGATTTCTTAAGCTGACATACAACGTTGAAGTCTGTTTGTATAAAGCCAGTAGGTTGTTCCATGTGGATTTCTTCATTCAAGTCCCCATGCAAGAAGGCAGAGTTAACATCCATCTGATGGACTTCCCATTTGAAAGAGGCAGCAAGGCAAAGAACAAGGCGGATAGAGTTCATTTTGGCAACAGGGGAGAAGGTGATCCGGATTTAAACAAGAACGCAACAAATTACAGAGATAACCATAAACACAAAGATGCAGCGGAAATAATGCTTCATTTCATTAATGGAAAATACTGAAACATGTTACAATCAGAAATGGAAATAAACTAGCTAGGGCGATGGTAGCTTATCTCTGAGAAGAGATGTGATGGCTACATGCCTCTGAACTGTGTTACAATGAGGCTCGAAGGCCTATTTATTGTTTGAGACACAATGAAAAACCCTTCACATTCCAAAACCTAACCCTAGGAGATGAAACGCCAAACTGGGGGCCCCGTTTGGGGGTAAGTTGGTACATCAACTTCCCGGGGTCGAAACTTTAGCATATGATCTCCGTTTGACGCGTACAATAGCTCATTAGAAAGATCTATTCGAGCACTATCATTGTTGGAACGGGCAACATGGGTCCATTCCATGGACCCATGTTGCCCCCGGATTCCCCAAAAAACGTCGTTTAGGGCCTCAAAACGGCTCCGGAAGTTCAGGACCCGAGAAAGCTGCTAAAAATAGTAAATTGTGCTACAATTATGGAAACTGAAAAATGAAAGAGACAGTTGCGGGGGTCCAAATGGGATAGATGGGTGGCCACCAACATCCACCTGGATCAATGACGCAAGGCAAGTTGGTCTGTAAGTTCTTTCATCATAATGTTTCGAAAATGACGCCCATGGTCAGTGATAATCGCTTGTGGAACACCAAACCTAGCAATTATATGATTGAATAAGAAAATTGCAGCTGTTTTGCCATCTGCCTCAAATGTAGGCATCACCTCGGCCCACTTAGTAAAATAATCTACCGCAAGGATAATATACGCATGCCCCCCGGCCGAGTGAGAATTACATGTAATATAATCGATACCCCATTTGGCAAAAGTACCAACGGCAATTATAGGGTTAAGAGGAGTAGGTGGAGCGTGCATCTTTCGATCAAAAATTTGGCAATTGTGGCATTTTCGGACCGCAGTAATACAATCTTTAAACAAAGACGGCCAGAAATAGCCAGCGCGCAGTATCTTTTGGACAGTGGCATACCCAGACATATGACCGCCACACGCTCCAGAGTGACAGTCATTTAATACCCTTTCAGCTTCCTCATGAGTCAAACAATGTCGGAAAATAGAATCCGCTCCACGATGATAAAGAGTATCTCCAATAATTTTGAATTGTTGGGATCAGAATCGGATTTTTCGACGGTCTGATCGTGAAATATCTGGCCGAAAGGTTTGGGTTTGGAGATAAGTGATGATATCTCCATACCACAGATATAAAGTGCTGATTAGAAACAAGGATTCGTCCGTAATGGGCTCCTCCGCCATAGTTTCTGTATCAACACGCGGGAAGTCACACATTAGTTCCGCAAAAACTAAAGATTTCTTTGACTTGGACATTTCAAATTCTAAGTCAAATTCCTGCAAGATGACAATCCATTTGGAGTACTTGCCCCCCAGCAACTGATTGGTCAAAATATAGATCATAAGGTTGCAATTAGAAATAACAGTAGTTTTGGGTAATAAAATGTAATGACGAAAACGTTGGACAACTTGAACAACTACAAATGCCAATTTCTCCACATGTGAGTATTTTAGCTCAGTTGGATTTAACGTTCGACTAAGGTAATATATCACATGTTTCGTACCGAATTCATCTTCTTGAACTAACACCATTCCAATGGTGGAATAGGAAGCGGCGAGATACAAGAAGTAGTCCTGGTTGTAGTTGGGAGGATGCAACAGCGGTGCATGGGTCAACGCATGTTTTAACGCATCAAAATATTTTTCAGCTATCTCACCCCAAAAGAATGAAGTATTCTGTTTCAACAACCGGGTAAAACCCTTGGTGATCTCGGCATAGTTAGGGATAAATCGACGTAAAAAGTTTGATTTCCCTTGCAAACTTTGGAGTTGGCGAAGACTCGAAGGAGGAGGCAATTTGATGATAGCTTCGACCTTTGAAGGATCGACGCGAATGCCGGCTTTCGAAACAATAAGTCCCAACAATTGACCCGTTTCAATGCAAAACACACACTTGTGGGGATTCAAGCGAATTCAATAATGCCTACACCTCATGAAGATTGCTCGTAAATGGACGAGGTGATCATCTCGATGTAAGGAATGAGTAGGCAAGTCATTGAGATAGGGTTGCACAATGTGTTTTATATCATGAAAAGCGTAAGACATGGCCCGTTGAAAAGTTGCACCGACGTTCTTCAGGCCAAAAGGTAATTTGCAATAAGCAAATGTCCCCCATGGACAAATGAATGCCGTTTTTGGTTGATCGGCAGGCAGAATATTGATTTGATTGTATCCGGAAAAGCCATCCATAAAGGAGAAAATTTCACTGCCGGCATAATCATCAATAATTTGATCGATATAGGGAGTAGGGTAATTGTCCTTTGGACATGCTCGATTAATGTCCCTATAGTCAATACAGATTCTTATTGTCCCTTGCTTTTTGTTTACGGGAACAATATTCAATACCCAATCCGTTAACGGGATTGGATAAATGAAACCTGCTTTTAATAATTTTTCAACTTCTGCTATAATTGCAGCAGCTTTTCTTGGGTGAATCTGATGCAGACGTTGCCGAACGGGTTTAGCGTCCGGGTAGGTTTTAATTTCATGAACTACGATTGCTGGGTCAATTCCTGGCATTTCCTCATAGGACCAGGCAAACACGTCGCGGAATTCTTGAAATAGGGCCTTGTATGTTTTAATTTCATCATCCGTACAAGAGGCACCTATATGAACGTTTTCAATAATTCCAGGCTTAACTGAAATGTCAAGGGGAATAGTTCTAGAAAAATTTCCCAAATTTAACTCGGAATCAGGATGTTTCAATGGATTCTGAGCGTCCTTAACATATTCAGTTGTAAATATTGATGAAAAATCGTTTTCAAAATGATCGCTCTCGGGTAAAAACAAAGATCTGTGATGTAGATATTCCCATGGTAATTCATCGACACATAGGATTTCACGAATTTGCTCATCTGATTGAACAGGTTCAGAAAACGTTCTTATTTCTGACTTTGATGTTGAAAAAGACTCTTCATGGACTTCGTTCATTAAGTCGATTTGGGTTGATGTTGGGTCGGAAAACGACTGCACAGTCTGATATGCAAATTCATACGGATTCAAAGGCATAAGAGTACCAAATGAGTCTAACTCAGTTTCAGAAGGTATGATCCAAGGATCATCATTAACAATGGTTCCTGATGAAATCATATGAATGGTTGCATTAGAAGACGATGCGTTGATAGGAGGGAAAGGAAAAGTGCCCAGTAAACCGGAATCTTTAACTAACCCTACACCAACATCCTTATAAGGGATCGTCGCTTTGCCAACATGTTGAATGCTCTCGGGAGAGGCTGGGTCGGATGAAAAGTATGACAACTGGTCTATAGTTATGATCTTTCCATTGTGAGGGAACTTTATAAGCCGAAAGACCGATGAGACAACAGTTGTCATAGTGTAAGCAACTTCGACCCAAAAGAAGGTTGTAGTCCAAAGGGGCATCAACCACCTCCACATCTAGACTAACGGTTTTCCTTCAACCTCTATAGGCAAATCCTGTAAAATACCAAACGGACAGAACCCACAGCCATCAAAGGCCTTAAGGATGGTGGGGGATTGGTTCAGTGAAGGAGAACAAAGCGATCTCCAACACTGAATCGACATAATACACGTGGAAGCTCCCTCATCAATTACAGTCCTATGAACAGGCCTGTTTTTTACTATCACTGGAATCTGGAAAGCCATTTGATGAGGTAAGCGCAGTGTACTATTTTCTAGATCAAAGATTATCAGGTTCGGATCCTGAAGATCAATAGCTCCGATAGCCGACAAAAGTAATTTCCTTTGTGCTGGGCATGATTGCAGCACTTCCAGAGCCGACATCGCTGAGGGTGAAACAATAATCCTCAACGATGTTATAATTCTGAGCCGCTCTCGCATGTGGATTGAAAGCAGACTTTCAAAGTATACCCTTGGCGGGCGGTTTAATTACTAAGTCCGGGTTAGGTTTCTCGATCTGTAGTGGATCGCAACCAGGAGTTGAGGTTGATGGATTATAGTGAGAAGATTATGCTTCCTTACCATCAACAGGATTCTTACTACCATAATCTTGCGATCGCGTTGCAATCCTCACATGAGACATCATCAAAATGGGTTCTTCACTGGCACTCGAGGAAGAACCTATCATCTTAGTCTCCTGCTTTGGAAATGGATCTTTCAAAAGAGTAGGAGTTGGGGAACCTTTGACTATTTTCACAACCTCAGCCCGATGAGGGCAATCTCTTGTGTAATGATATTCTTCACAAATAAGACAAGGATCTTTAGGTTTGCGCTTTTCGTCATTGGTTTCCGATTTTTCTGTTTTCTCCTTTGGAGCCTTGTCTGCTTCATTCTTCTTCTTACCCTTCTTCTTTCCACTGTTTTTCGATTTAACCGTAGATGTCTCTACGGCCTGAATATCGGCGGAAATTTCAGGAGAAGACTCACCTGTCGGGGAATCAGGTAGGGTGATTATAGGAGAAGATTTCTTTGAAGATTTCTTCTTACTCTTTGTATTTACCGTACCAATCATACCATCAGCGGCATGAGATCCTGAAGGAGCAGCAATGACTTGATTTGAATTTGGAAGATCTGGGATCTTCTCGTGTAAAGTACCTGACTGAGTGTAAACTAAGTCAAGGTACTGAGCCTGAGCAATGACTTGCTCCTCAGTAACTACACCGGCCTTAGCTACATCTTCAGTATCTTCG
>APFE031152777.1:0-20576 GCA_000404065.3 Pinus taeda
GAGAAGAAACAGCCTGCAAAGCTGCTTTGCTGGTTTCCTGCGAAGAAAGGAACAAAGCGTGAGAATTGCAGGCATGACAGTACAACTTTTATCGTTTAATTTGATGTAGAAGCCAACTTACTATTCATTGATTCTCCAGTGGGAGTGGGTTTCTCCTACTCCAATACTTCGGCTGATTACAATACAATTGGAGACAACATAACTGGTGAGAATTTGATTTTTTTGGTTACCCATCTCTTACAGATTACTGAAAAAAACTTGAAAATGTGGCATATTACTAATTTCTTAGTGCTCTGAAATGTTTCCTCAGCCATAGATACTTACATGTTCCTTCGGAACTGGTTCAACAGATTTCCCCAGTATAGAAGACATGATTTCTACATTGCAGGAGAAAGCTATGGAGGCGAGTTCGATCATATTTCAGATATTACAACCTTTTACTTTGCTAATATATTCTAATTACGACCATGTTCATTGTACAATATTGGTATTCATAATTGTTCATTTTATTAACAGGGAAATACGTTCCCGAGCTAGCAGAGCTAATTTACGATATGAACAACTCCTCCTATAACAGTCAGACTTATATAAACCTTAAAGGTTTCATGGTAAGTATCGGGCTTCAGTATTTCCTCGTCTCATTGCTTAGTTATGATGAAGATTATGAACAATTTGCTCATTATAATTGAACTTTTTTTGTTGTAGGTGGGAAACCCAGAGACACACGATGGTTATGATTGGGAGGGTTTTGTAGATTATGCATGGAGTCATGCAATTGTGTCGGATGAAACTCATAGAATCATTAAAGAGAATTGTAATTTTTCCAGTGATGATACGTGGGGAAACCAAAACTGTACAGAAAAGGTAAATGAAATTTTGAAGCAGTATAAACAGATTGACATGTATAGCCTATACACACCTACATGCATTGAGAAAAGCAACATTCCTGCAAACAAGTCGGAGACTGAAAAGTTCAAATATTCTACTATGGTATATTCCTATTTCTCAAATTTCTAGTTGGCTACTTCATTAGATCTTCCGATTGCTCAAATTTTAGTTTGGCTACTTCGTTAGATCTAGATTAGATGTTCCATTGTCCGCTGCAGAGCTTAATTGTTTTACACTCCTTTGTTGTACACTGAAAACATAGATTGTCAATTCCACCAAATTGGAACTTAGATTGTCAATTCCACCAAATGGCAAAAATAGTGTCCACGGTCTTACTGAAATTTAAAATTCAAGAAATTGCGTAACACAGCAAACAACGAAATTTCTAACAGCTTATAGAAAAACCTGAAGCCGAATCAATACCCAAATATCGATCACAATTCAAATGATAAACGATCCGCAACAGTAAGATAAGGGGAAAAAGGGGATTTTGGGCACCCTACCTGAATGTTTGAAGCTCGAGCAATGCACTGAAATTACGCAGAGGAAGCAAGCGAGAAGTATTCAACTACTCCCTCGGACATGTCGCATTCCACAGCACCCAAAACGCTCATTTTCTTCCCCAACAGGTACAACAGGGAGACGATAAGCCACAGCAAGCCTAATTAATTTCCATCTGGGAGGCAAAGGCTCGATTAACCAGCAGCAGGCGGGCTATAGCGCTTTTCACCAGTTCTCCGGACGGGCACGTGTAATGCATGCACGTAAACAAGTAAACAAGTAAATTGGTTTGGTTATTATTAAGTATTTGCTTTTAGGCTCTTAAAAAATATGGAGGGCAATAGTCATTTGTTGAATTAAAACTATATTCAATATATTTAACCTCAGGAGAATTTTAAACCATGCAGTCTCAATCCTTACGATCCTTTTTGTGGTGTGGGCTCGGCATTTCCTGGGCTACTATCGGGCTGGCGCATTGTAAGAATTTTAGAGCCCATATTTACATGGACTCTAACATTGACAAGACGTATGCCGCTTCATTGCGTCCTAAGTGTCCCAAAACCAGCGGCTCCGGAGACAGCAACCTATCGCCATTGGATTATATGACTCCCACTGTCTTTGACAACAACTATTACGTCAATCTGAAGAACCAAAAAGGACTTTTCCACTCCGATCAATCACTCTTCAATGGAGGTTCCACTGATTCCCAGGTGACCACCTACAGCTCCAACCAGAACACTTTCTTCTCGGATTTTGTTGCCGCATGATTAAGATGGGGAATATCAAACCACTTACGGGTACCAGCGGAGAAATCCGCAAGACTTGCAGAAAGCCTAACTAGCCGGCGTCGTGAGCACATTAGCATGATCACTTTCATCGTCATGTTGTCTTGTAATTTGTAATACAGATATTCCGTTTGTCAGCATAGATAGAATACTTAGTCTGTTGTTTAGATCAATGTAATAATGTCACTAATAGATTTAATAGCATGATCACTTTCATGGTCATGTTGCCTTGTAATTTGCAATGTAGGTATTCCGTTTGTGTGTAACACCTTCAGGTCACATAAAATGACTGAAGTTATTAATTTCATTTTGTCAAATGTTAAATTAGATTTATTACATGTGAATGATTTAATATTAACTCAACACGTGTATCTCTGAATGCCAAGTTCTTTGACATGTTCGATATACGATTCTGTGGGAGCTAAAACCATCATAGCATTGGGAAGAACACTCATCACTTTACCGAGCCGCATCCCGCAATGATCTCGAATTTCGGTATGTCTTCCAAGATAAGCTTGTAATCATGATAGAGATGTTAACAAAGTTATTTCACAAGCTCTGAGATGCATATTTTCATGTTAGGGGCTTTGACATGTTGATATATTAGTCACCTCATGGGGAGCTAAAGCGCTAAGCCATCAGTCGCTAAGAGCTAAAGCACTAAGCCATCAGTCGCTAAGAGCTAATTTAGTGAGAAAAGTTGTAACTAATAGAAGTGAACAGCTAAACTCTTGGTTCCTTCTTATAAGCGGCTATTACATGAACATAGTTAATAAGTAACGAGATATATTTTCATTTATAAATTTGTCAGCTTAAAATATAAAAATACAAATACCACATCTGCTTTTTACCTGGTTAAAATAAATAAAGAATTACAATGCAAACAATGCAGAAAGATCAAATGATTTTTACTTTGTTTCTAAGCAAAAGATTCTTATGAAACCACGCGCTGTATAAGCTCTTCCTCTGGCCCGTGGTAGAATCTGCGTCACACGAATATGCGTGTATGGGGAAACAGTCTCACTTGTAATATCTGTAGCAATCTTAATTTGTGAAGCCATAAAGAATTCTATGCCACACTTTGCCTGCAATGAATATGGTGTATAGCTAATTGTGAGGTGAAAGCGATTGCAGTCTCAATTGCTGCACTGGAAGTCGCTCCCTTGTCGAAGAGTCCATTGCTTCTCTTATTTCGTTTCCGTGAACGAATTCTCGCGTTTTCTGCTCTGTCTTATAATTCTCCCTGATCGATCTCCTCCGTTGCAATGAATTTCGGTTCCATTTTACTCTGTATCAGATCAACTGTGCAGTATAAACGACAAAGGCCTATCTGGGATTTCAGGAATTTCGCCCACTCCATCCAGCATCCTCACAGCTTCCACCATTCGAGGTCTGAATGCCACCATCACATGCGAGCACAAAATACCCACGAAAACAAATCTCTCCATCACGCTCGTTGCCCCGTTCTGCCGAATTTCCTCGTCTATGATTTCACTGGTCCTGCCACTTTTTACCAGCGACCATGCCCAATCCGTGATGAGATAATGGGAGACCGGCTTCCCACTGGTGTCCAGTGCCTTTCTGCCGCTCATGATCTCCAGCAGCAAAACCCCAAAGCTATATACATCGCTCTTATCTGTGAGCTGACCGTAGAGAGCATATTCAGGGGCCAAATAGCCATGCTTCTTTGACATGTTGCAACGCCGTCCACAAATTCGATCCCGCCTGCCTCTGCTCCGTCATGCTCTACCCGCAGCCCCCGTCTCAACCGGCTGCTGCAACGCCGTCCACAACAGCCAACACAGCCAAAGGTGAACTACCCCAAAGCTATATACATCGCTCTTATCTGTGAGCTGACCGTAGAGAGCAGCCAAAGGTGAACTACCCCAAAGCTATATACATCGCTTTTATCTGTGAGCTGACCGTAGAGAGCATATTCAGGGGCCAAATAGCCATGCTTCTTTGACATGTTGCAACGCCGTCCACAAATTCGATCCCGCCTGCCTCTGCTCCGTCCTGCTCTACCCGCAGCCCCCGTCTCAACCGGCTGTTGCAACGCCGTCACAACAGCAAAAACAGCCAAAGGTGAACTTATTGTTTGACTATTGGGCTCGGGCAGGGACTAGCTGCCCCGCAGCCCGTCTTGTTTAGATAATGAATAGGTTATTGTAAGAGGTCAGGTTTTTTTAATAGTTGTAAATTTAGTTGGAACAATATTGTTGTTATGGAACATTAATTTGATAATTAACTAATAAGATATTTTGAGTGGTTATATTTTATGTTTAATTTATTTTTGATTTAATATAATTAAAGAGATGAGATGTTGTGCATTAAGGTGTTATATTTTTCCTACATACAAATAATCATGGGAAGTTCAAAATTCTTATATCATAACTTTTCTCCTTACAATTATTGTGCATGAGATTTCTTTGTTTTGTTTTGTTTAAAAAGTAAAAACAAAAACATGAAATTTATTGTTTTCCCATATATATATATATGAAGACTTTAAATACTCATTTTAAGTAGTGTTGATTTTCTTGTAAAGAAGAGTTTTGCTTATGTGAGAATTATTTCTTTAAATTCTAAAATATTTCAATTAGATGTTAATTTCTTATTTTGTAATTTCTCCTCAAGAGTTATCTTTTTCTTTTTTCTTTCTAGAATATTGAAATTTAAATATCAGTATGTTATTTCATAATTTATATTGATCATAGAAAACTAGCATCGAGCTCTGACTTGGTTCTTCACATTTGCCTCGATGAGCATACCAATCAATGGGGTACCATACTTTCTCACCACGACATCCAAACTCTTGAACAACCGTGCGTACGAAGCCTCAACACTGGTGATGAGTGGTGGGTGTTCCTCATAGTTCCAGACCAGAATTCATATGCGTGTTTTGTCCAACTCTACCTGCGGCTTCATCATCTTGTGAAAGTGAAGCAGGGCTCCCTTGTACCTCATTGTCCATGTATGTACATGATTAACTGCAACATGTATATCTATGAGTGTTCATGCTATCTTGGTGCAGCGCTACTGATAACCATTTATATGGAAAACTACCTTGTGCACGGTGATGAACCTGTCATACAGTGTCCGCGTGACTGTCTCAAGAGCCGATACTTCAGCAAGTATCGCTTTCTTCATCTCTACTCTGGCGAATCTTATTGATTGTTCCTCTCTCTCCCTGGTTGCTTGCAAATCCTTAGCCATGCGCTCGTTTTCTGATATAAAAAACTTCACACTCGAGCTCGTGGCTTCAACATAAATCTTTGTAGCATCAGCCAAGGAAACTGGATGTCTTCATGCATCTGATGCAATCACCTGTTCTTTAAAGTGTGCAGGTGATGCATGCTCATTCGAGGTGTTCACTCAACGTGCTTGTATAGCTTTGTGTTGTGACTCATCAAAGGTTGTGTTGTGTACATATGCTCCCTAATTATTCTTAGGGAGAATGGTATCCCCCTGTTCACTTGGGACTTGCTCTTCTGTTGGAGCTAGTGAATCCTATGGGGTGACCTTGTTTTCTTTTGGCATGAGGTCGGTCTCTTGATACTGTTTCAGCGTCTCCATATCCATGTCCATCTGTTCTACTATCGGTTCATCCTATGGAGCAAGTTCCTATTCCTGCAACTACTCACCTGTTCCTCATCTGTTGCTGGTTCATAGAATTCAACCTGTATCGGCACAATTTTCATTGTCTATGTGCCTTGCACTTCCTCTTGTTTTTTATCATGTTGTGATTCCTTCTCTATTCTACATAGCTCGTGTTCCTCTTTGAGCTTCTACTCTACTTCCTGCAACTTCTGTCTTCTTCTTCTAGTATTTGCTTCTCCCTCTTTCTTTATGCTATTCTCCTGTTGCATTGTCGCCTCTTTGCATCTATTTCCAAAGCTACACTTTCCACAAGTGGGTCTTCCTTAAACTTGTAGCTTTGCTTCATCTTTCTGCTTTTTGCAATCTTCCTCTTGTGTTTGTCTTGCACAGGTTTATTGCTTGTTACTATTATTGTTGCTACTCTCTGTGGTGTTTCTACCTTGAGTGCTGCTAGCCACTCTAATGCCATGTTCACCAATTCATTGAGCCTAAAGGAGTTATAATAATTTCTCCATGGGTCTTGCTCTAGCCAATGACACACCCCGTGGATCAAATAATAGTACACTCTTACACAATGGTCCCTGTATAATCCATGTGGATCATACAGATTGAAACTCCTGGTGCCAAACTTAAACTTCTTGAAGTCCTTGACCTCGGCATCCACTTCTTTCAAACTCTAGTTCACGTACAACCCAATTCGCAAAGGAAGCATAGGCCATAGCGCCTTCTTCTTCCTATACAATCCAACTGATAACCATGTTGAGATGTGGTATGCAACCTCTTGCATGACCCAGCTTGTCCATGGAAAACCTTCGCAACACATGCAAATATTTCTCGGTGTTGTACATCCTAATGAAGGTGCCATCAGGCGAGGTATACCAATCTACAATGTTCAACAACACCTCCATTGTTTCTTGGGACATGCAAGGCAGATCTTGTTTAAAGATCATCGTGTTCAGAGGGGTGATGAAATGGTCAAATAGTCTAGCCATGACTCCTCGGTAGTTGCAGTCTTAGATAAATTTGAAATATACATTCACAACATTCTCAAAAGGTGTCCATGCCCAACCCATGTCAGGAAACTTTTGACGGGCACATATTGCATCAAGCAAGTAGGCAGACATGAAGAATCTTATTTTTTGATCCTTGGGCAGACTCCTGGCATTGGACACATGCACTTTCAGCTAGAGAGCCAACATGTCAGAGTAGTTGAATAGTTTTCCTTCACTTTTGAGCTGATCCAACATAGCAACCCAACTTTGCAGGAAGGTCTCCGTACTCCCTTGGCCATACAAGCGACATGCAAAGATGACCAAGAATTGGTATGCCTTCCTGAGTGTCTTTGTCTTGTATATCTAGTCGGGTGATGTCCTAAACTTTGATGGCTCCCTTACCCAACGCTTCAAGATGTCTCGTGTTTGTGTTGTTGTTGGGAGTGTAGAACAATGCATCAATCCTGTTCACCGACTATGGAAAATGTACATCTGTTGATAATCATCTATTTAGAAGCAATCTCTATTCCACTAACGTTGCTCAGTATCATCGTCTCAAGATCAGTGTGTGAGACAATCCAGTGCATCACGCTTGCGCATGGGAAGGTGGGATACCTGCACGCAACCTTGTACAATCCTGACTTATGAATATTGACATAGACTTGTTGGACCTCCAGATTCTCCTCAAATTTTCCTGTGAAAATAGTGTTGATGTCTTGTCATGTGATCTTGACGTCTTTTTCAATGAACATGTGTGTGTCTGTGTACATGCGCAAGCTCATAGACCCTTGCTCAGCCACATCTCTAGTACTGCTTTCAACTGTGTCTTTTTGATCTAGCTCTCTTGGAGGCCATGATACCAATACCGTCGAGAAGCTTCTCAAAAATTCGTGGTACCTAGAGATAGAGAAGACACTCATGACAAGATAATGCTAACTAAAAACATAAAGCAACTTGAGAATCAATCAAGAAACACACTAGTGACTGTTAGGAAAGATTGCACAGTATTGACTCCTAGAGGCTAGGAGAGTGTCAGTTGGAACTGCAAAGTATGCAGTCTCATATGCTAGTGAGGCTCACTATTGACTGAAACTGTTGAATGTGTAGTCCAGTGAGGCTGACTATTGACTGAAACTTCGCAATGCGCAAAACATTTAGGCTGGGTTGCTGGCTGGAACTGCATTACAAAGTTCTAGTGGGCAGGACTGTGGCACTACCTCTCAGGATTTCACAGAGTATAGCTGGGAGCCACTGTGATTAGCCTCTATGCAATTCCTGGAGGCAAGGCAAAGCCTTGATTGCCAGGAATGCACAGAGCATGCTGGGAGAAAAATGATCTAGGCCAAGACATCCCATATCTACCCAACAGAAACCTGAAAATGAGAAGGATTGAATGTGTGTGCAAAGCTGGTGCAGATCTGAGTGAATAGACATGCATGCAATTCAGGCAAGTGCAGAAATTAGTCAAATGGAAAAATCATGAAGCTCATGAAAAGAGTCACTGCAATGATGAATGTGAGTACATAAATAGTTATACACATGCGACACTAAGTAAAGGTAATGCAAAACTTGAAACAACACTTCTACAAGTTAAAACACATTGAAACACCAACATGTGTTCAATAAAACAAGGGAAACAACTCTCATACAAGCTGAAAAATAAAAAGTGATAGAAAAAGCGGCAAAAGGCATGAAAAGTAAAACTAACCTGGAAAAGTTGTGCCCATTGTGTCTAAGGTTCCTAAATGCCTCAGGAATGCCATAGCTCCAAGATCGAATGTGAATAATGAACTCTGAGGCATCGTTTAAATAGATTTGGCAAAATTAGGGTTTATGACGTGCACACCACAAATCTACAAAAAAGCAACACTTGGCGAGAAGTTTCTAAAATAGACTTTGCATGTAACTCCCATTCATAAAAAGGGATCCCTAAAATCTAGGGATTCTTTTTCGCTTTTCTCTTTTTTATTTTTCAGGAAAATATGCTTGACATGCAAGGAAGGATTGTGCATTTCTGGAGGGAACTAGACCACCTGCCGGCACATGCAACTAAAAATAACTAAGGGAAAACTTATGTGTTGTTTTTGGGTTGAGTGGCCCTAGTTGGTTGGCCATCTCTGCACAATTTTTTGGAGTAGTGCTACTGGCCAGTTTTGTGCATTTCTGGAGAGCAGTGCCAGCTGGCGTGCTTTACACATTTCTAGAGAGTAGTGTGGGTTGGACTACTATCCAAATTTCTAGAGAGCAGCGCTGGTTGGCCCGCTTTACGCATTTCAGGAGAGTAATGTCGACTGGCTTACTTTGTGAATTTTTTGAGTGCAGGGAAGTTGTTGGGATGCTCTATGAAATTCCCAAGGGGAAGATAGGTCGCCCTCCAAGATTGCGCAGTTTTGCCCAAAAACCCATTGACCAGATGTGAACCAAGTGCTAGGTCAGCTTGTGGTTGACCGACAGGACAAGTGAACACAAGATGTTAGGCAACAAATAAAATCAAATAAACACAAGTACCTGATTAGTACAGGATAACTATTATGATTTCAATGAGGGAGGCTCCAAAACGAAGTGAAGCCAAACTTTTGGAGGGTGGTTGTAGCCACTACCACGTTGGCGACACACTGGTATAACTCTATCTCTCTGTATGGACCTTCTTCGTGGAAAGCAAGTCTAACTCTTCCAGAAGTATTGTTCGATTCTTTGATCGTCATGGATTCAATGCTAAGCTTGAGTTAAACATATAATTCCTACCATTCTCTTGATCGGTCAGTACACATACCAAGCCAAGTCAGCTGAGTTGTTTCTAGTGGGGATGAGGGGTATATTGGTGCATAATTAATATAGATGTTAGATTCTTAGTTTCATCTCTGGTGTTGCTCCATTATCAGCAGGCCTAGACAGTACCTCGGTGAAATCACGCAGGGACACAAGCATCTCTCCACTACCAGTGAGCCTGGTTAGTACCTCAGTGGGGTTACTTGCATCACCTCTCTGTGCAACAAACCTTTCTCTTCTTTCGCCTTATTTATTTTTTTATTTTTCATTTTTATTTTATTTTTCAAAATAGGCACTTATTTGTTTTAGAGGGTGAAGAGGGATCCTGACTTATTGAGAGCAGAAGAAGTTGTCCCTTCAGAAAAGTATTTTATATATACCTCTGACAACACTTGTTAAAGTTTTCCCCTCACCTTTCTCTACTTGATTGAGTTGACAAGGGTTAGCCCAAAAGAACTTATTAGAGTAAGTGGTACTAAATAAAAGTGCGAGTGTTGTGTTTTCCTCACTCCGAACATAATATGTTTTCCATTGGGATTAAATGAAAATGCCACGTCACATGATGAATGGTGGTGCGAAATGTGTGCACAGGCACATGCCAATACATCGGATTCGGTGAGAGGGTTCTGCGACCCAAATTCCCTGGGATTAATTACGCAGTTGTCTATAATGAGACTTTTTGGAAGCTTTTCCGGTGGGTTTTTTCGGTCAAAATTCGGCAGCAATTTATTCGAATCGCAAGTTTGATAGCTAGTTTCTGCACAATCAAAGCGTCCCAGGGGTTCTTCAGGGTGCTGAATCCAAATATGCAGTTAAAAAACCATTTTAACTGCAACAAATCAAGATTTTACCTCAATTTCTTTGCCGGATTCCGTCACCGAAATCTCCAAAAAGTCGCATTATAGACATCTCCATTAATTACCCCCATCTCTACAGCGGTGACCTACGATGGATGGATAATGTTGATGGACATGTATTTAAGAACAATAAGATTCAATGATGACGGAAAATTAGTGCGACGTCTCACCTTACCAAACCCTCTCGCACCTGTACCTTTCTATAGTTATAACTTCGTACATATGCTGATATTTCTGTTCAAAGCCAACAGTATGTGGTGGCCTAAATAAATATTAACAAGTTTTTTTTCCAATCTAGGATTATTATTTTTATGTTGTCCATGAAATGGTAGTGCCTTATATCCATTGAAAAATGTATATTTAAATATATAAAGAATGAGTTAAATAATTATTTATTATTATTTTTCCATATAAATGGTTTATAAAAATTAAATTGGTTGTTATAGAATGTTATTTTGATAATGAATAGGTTATTTTAAGGGGTCAATTTTTTTTTTTTTTTTTTTTTTTTTTTTTTTTTTTAAGTTGTAAATTTAGTTAGAACAATATTGTTGTTATCAAACGTTAATTTGATAATTAATTAATAAGTTATTTTGAGTTTTAGATTTTTTTTGTTTAATTTACTTTTTATTTAAGATAATTAAAGAGATAAGATGTTTTACATTAAGGTATTATCTTTTTCATGCATACAAACAATTACTAGAAGATCATAACTTTTCTCCTTATAATTATTGTGTATGAGATTTTTTTATTTTGTTTTGTTTAAAAAATAAAAACAAAAATATGAAATTTATTGTTTTCCTCTCTATATATAAAGAGGACTTTAAATGCTTCATTTTAAATAATCTTGATTTTCTTGTGAAAAAGAGTTTTGCTTATATAAGAATTATTTCTTTAAGTTCTAAAATATTTCAATTAAATGTTTATTTTTTATTTTGTAATTTCTCCTCAAGAGTTATAATTTTTTTTTTTCTAGAATATTGAAATTGAAATATTAATATCTTGTTTTATAATTTATATTGATCGTAGAATAATATTTATTTTCTTTTTGATATTGGAATATTGAAATTTAAATGTTGTATCTTTTTATGATTTAAGAATAATTTTAAATGTTATATTCTATTTTGTTTTAGTTTTCATTATTATTTTAAGAAATTTTAAAATGTTAATTTTTTTTGCTTATTTTTATTTATATGTTGATTTTCTGATATTTTAAACTAAATGAATTGCTTATTTGAGGCTAGTATATAAGTGTCACATGGCAAACGAGTCATGTGTTTTCCATTTGGAATGTATGAATGGTGATGTGGCCCTAAACAAGAAGAACTTAAATTATCAATCAAGAAAATTTCATTATATTATCAAAGAGAAACAACATACATTCGGGAGGCCTTCTTCTCTCCTTATTTCACTCTGGCAAGATTTGTTAGCGAGGAGAGAAATAAAAAGATATAAATTATGTGTCCATTTCTTACATGTTTTGTAAGGAAAAAATGGCTTATCCAAAACACAAATAAAACTAGAAAGCATCCTGCAATTTTCATTTTAGGGAGGAGGATTTGGAGCTTGAATGCCTAGGGCAACTAGAGGGCCATGAACATGAGAGTCAATATGCTTCAAACGTGCCTCAATCTCATTCATCCGCTCATTCTTATGTCGCTGGTTGTGTCCCACTAAAGCCATTCGTTCCAGAACTTCTTCCTAGTTGTATTGAACATTGTTGATATAGGTTATTATCTCATTCTGATCATCATACCTCTGTTGTTGGATAACGTCCATGTTTCATTCAATATCCCACAATTGATCGACTATCATTCAAAGTGAATGAGGTTGCTCTACTTGGCCCAGAGATTGGGCTTGGACATGAGCCACCTTGCCTTCCACATCTGTGCCTCCCACCACATCCTCATTCTACTCCTCCACCTGGTCAACATGTTCACCACGTTGGCCATAGAGGTCGCCACCTCTGTAATTGGGAGAGGAGACGATGGAGTTCGGGTGGGTTGTTTTCATCACAGGGGCTTCAATCAATGAACCTCCGATATAGCACGTGCATTCATGGCATACTAGACAATACCCTTAATTTGACTACATATTGGAAAATACCTTTAAAAATCACATTATTTAACCCCTACTAATACAAACCCAATACACCTTCCCAAGTTAAAAAACCCCTACTTTCACTAGATATTGTAGGTACCCATTTTTTCATTAACATTGTTTTATTCCCCTTTATATTTTTCATTAACTTGTAGCTTTATTTTTTCTACCTGCCAATATAAAAACCCTTTACCCCCTATTATATGCTCAATATATTATGTCATCTTTTACTCAATATATATGCCCCAATATGAATGCACATGGTATGATATTTCTCCCCCATTGAAGCCCCTGTGGTTTTCATACAGGAGCCTGGAGATCTAATCCAGGTGGATGTTGGTGGCCACCCACCTATCCCACTTGGACCCCCACAACTGTCTCTTTTAGTTTTTCAGTTTTCGTAATTGCAGCACAATTTACTATTTATAACAGTTTTTTGGGTCTTGAACTTCCGGAGCCGTTTTGAGGCCCTAAACGACATTTTTTCAGAAATCTGGGGGCAACATGGGTCCATGGATAGATATTTCTAACGAGCTATTGTACACGTCAAACAAAGATCGTATGCCAAAGTTACGACCCTGGGAAGTTGATGTACCAATTTACCCAAACGAGGCCCACAGTTTAGCATTTCATCTTCTAGGGTTAGGTTTTGGGATGTTAAGAGTTTTCCATTGTTTCTCAACAATAAACAGGCCTTCGAGCCTCATTGTAACACAGTTCAGAGGCATGTAGCCACCACATCTCTTCTCAGAGATAAGCTACCATCGCCCTAGCTGGTTTATTTCCATTTCTGGTTGTAAGCATATTTCAATATTTTCCATTAATGAAATGAAGTATTATTTCCACTACATCGTTGTGTATATGGTTATCTCTATAATTTGTTGTGTTCCTGTTTAAATTTGAATTAGTGGTATCAGAGCAGTTTGCTTTTTCTCTGTTTTTCTTTGCATGTCCCCAACGAGGTCGGGATATAAGGAGTTAGGGCTTGAACTGGTCGAACCTTTGTAAGACCAGCCTTGCAAATTCCGACGACCTCCCATGGCGGATGAGAAGAAAGATGAGGGGGCAAGAGATCCTATCAAAATCTTGCTCGAAAAAGCCCTCGAGCAGCAAAGGAACGCGATCATGGACAACTTTTCCCAAATTCTCCAGTGGCTACCCAGGGGCAACGCATCGAATTCCCATAGTGACTCGGGAAACGTCACACTGTTTAAGGTACAAGTTAATTTTGAAATCCCCATATTCGAGGGTCAGATAGATGCAGATGCTGTAGATAAATGGTTAAATCTGCTAGAAGGGTATTTTTCTGTTCATGAATTTTCAAGTCTGGAAAAGATTGTTTTTGCTCTTCTCAAAGCAGCCCCCCACATCAAGGATTGGTGGGAAACCTACTGTGAGCAGAAGAATGAAAACACGGGCTCACTATTTTCAGCTGCACCCACTTGGGATTCATTCCGTGATGCCGTCAAGGAACAATACTACCCTGTCAAAAGCTATTAGGACAAATACATCAAATGGACCACACTGAGGCAAGGATGAGACCAAGATGTGCCGGAGTTCACAAACATTTTTCGTACCCTTCGCACACAGTTGGGTATCAAATATTTTGAGATGCATCTAGTACTCAAATATCGTGGCTACCTACACAGATACATCTAGGAAGAGATGGAGTTCTTGAACATCTCCTCACTCGGCACAACATACCGATACACTGTCAAAATTGAGCAAAAGTTCAAACAAAAGAAGCGAGACTTTGGATTTGAAAATCCGAAGCCCAAAGGACAAAGCCAAGGTGGGGTGACCTAAGACAACCCATCGAAGCCACAAGAAAAGAACAACACCACGAAGCCGAAGAAGGACACAAGAAAGTGGTGTGAGTTCCACAAGAGTCCCACTCATAACACAAGTGAGTGTCAGACCAAGCAATTGCTGGTGGCCGAGTTGAAGGCTTTCAAATCAGATGCATGTTCCAACCCTGAGCCAGAACCCGATAAGGGGAATGGAAAAGGGAAGCAGATCATTGATGCAGAGCCCAGCGCCACTGTTGCCACTGCCAAGATCCAAAAGAATGAGCCCGAAGATATAGAGGAGGGGGAACGTATTTTCCACTCACAGATGTGGGTGAAGGGTTTGTCGCTGTAATTCTGTCGATGGTGGCAGCCAAAAGAACCTCGTTTCAGCAGAGGTCATGAAGCGGTTGGGCCTACTGACTACACCATACTCGTAGCCATACAATGTCAGGTGGCTTCACAAAGGACGAGATCTTAAAGTTCGCTAGTAGTGTCGCCTTCCCTACAGCATCAAGCCCTTCACAGATGAGGTATTGTGTGATGTTACACCTCTGGATGTTTGTGATGTATTATTAGGCCAACCATACTTATGGAGGTGACATGCTGTGTATGAGTCAAGGCCTCGCGCTGTCATTATTTCTTTGTGTAATTCATTATACAAGATACTAGAGGTAGCTCCACCTACCACCACCTCTTTGATCTCTACTAAGAAAGGTAGCAAACTCATCTCCCAGACTAGGAAATTCATTTGTTTGGTTCGCTCATAAAGTAAGGGGAAGATCGTCACCACATCCATGACCCCCACAAAGGGTTCCTCCACGCAGCAGCAACGACAAAGGGATATGGTCATGATAGAATACAGGAACAACTTCTCCTCACCCATAGGGGTACCAAACAAGTTTCAGGTGGGTGACAAAGTTTGGTTACATCTGTAGAAAGAATGCCTTACAAGAGCCCATCAGAAACTCTAACCACGCTGACATGGTCCTTACACCATTATTAAGGTTGTGGGAAATAATGTTTTGGAGCAGAACATTCCTCCATTCCTTCGCCTGCACCAAGTGTTCAATGTGTACTGACCTCAAACATGCTTCTCACCATTTCTAGACACATCAGAGATTGCAGAACAGCTCACCAGAGACCCAGCTCAACAGAAGCTTGCTCATCTCAGGGAGGAACTCAACACAATGGGGACCATTGCTTCCTAAGGGGGGAGGAATGATCTAGGTGGATGTTGGTGGCCACCCACCTATCCCACTTGGACCCCCACAATTGTCTCTTTTAGTTTTTCAATTTCCATAATTGCAGCACAATTTACTATTTTTAGCAATTTTTCGGGTCTTGAACTTCCAGAGCCATTTTGAGGCCCTAAACGATGTTTTTTGGGAAATCTAGGGGCAACATGGGTCCATGGATCAATGTTATCCTTCCCAAAGTGGTAGTGCTCGGACAAATATTTCTAACGAGCTATTGTATGCGTCAAACGGAGATCGTATGCCAAAGTTATGACCTTGTGAAGTTGATGTACCAATTAACCCAAACGGGGCCCACAATTTGGCGTTTCATCTTCTAGGGTTAGGTTTTGGGATGTTAAAGGTTTTCCATTGTTTCTCAACAATAAATAGGCCTTCGAGCCTCATTGTAACATAGTTCAGAGGCATGTAGCCACCACATCTCTTCTCAGAGATAAGCTACCATCGCCCTAGCTGGTTTATTTCCATTTATGATTGTAAGCATATTTCAGTATTTTCCATTAATGAAATGAAGTATTATTTCTGCTGCTCTTTGTGTATATGGTTATATATGTAATTTGTTGCGTTTCTGTTTAAATCTGGATCAAGATCAAATTAGACTAGTGACTGGTGCGGTGAGATTTGATGTGGGTGGAACAATGATCTAGCTCAGAAAGGGAATTAAATCTCACTGTAAATTTCATGTATTTGAGTAATTCCCCAACATAGAGGCTATCGAGGAGGTGGGTGGTTCTGTGAATGTTGAAGGCTTCCTGCGGAAGACATGAAAGTGAAGAAGGGGGGTGATAATGTCGCTGAGAATAGGTCGTGAGTATATTTCTAAGGTCTAAATTCTAGATTTGATTTCTCTGTGAAGAATGGCATATTCTTCGAACCTGAAATATTTCACAGTTGCTTTAATAATAAAGTTTTATGACAGAAGTTGAGATGTAGTGAACTATATTGTTGGTTAAAGGAGAAGTTTGTTGTATGATGAAGAGTTGTTTGATCCATTTGCGTTGTTTAAGATTTGTGGATGAGTGTGATATACTGGAACCTTGTTGCATGCATGGATATTCTGAGAGCAATGTGGAGCCACATATTGCACATTGTGTAAAGTACGTGCTTCGTGTAAAGCCACTTTCTGGAGGAGCATTGGAATCATTTTGTCCAGTTTTCTGTGGTGAAAAGGGCATTGAAGACTTGGAACGCTAGGTGGGACATGAACACACAATCACCCTGTAATGTGAAGCATGTGAGGAATAAACTTGTGAAAAGCTACCAAGTCGAAGGATGAGTGTTGAAGACACAGAACAACTAGTGAGTTGAGATTTCCAACCATTGTTGAGGTTATAATCATCGAGCTGAATCGTTGTTGGTTATCTGTGAGTTCACTGGTGCGAGCAGATTTGGAGTTGTTGAAGCGTTGTCAGGCCATGAACAAATTTGTATGACCCTCGATGTGTTGATGCAATGTTGTATGTCACTTGCTACATGAACACTTTGTAAATGTGATTAATCCTTGGAGGAGGGGGTTGCCTGTAATGTCATTGCTTACAAAAATCCTCGGTGGTCTATTCTTATGGAGTCTGTGTGGAGGAAGCGCATTTGGCTCATATTTTTTGAGCACTTATTGAATGTGGTGGAGTAAGGAGTCCCATGGCCAAAGTGTCATGTTTAGAATTTCCCACTGTAGATCACGTGATAATGCAATATACTAAAGCAAAATACTTGATCTACTTCTACAAGCAAACTTCCAAAAGCTTAATTGATTTTGAGCAAGATCAAATAGAACACATATAACAGAAAATGAGAAATCAATCACACATGAACATAGAAGAATACTCTAGGGAAAGCCTCAACTAAAAACCTCGATCACTATATTATCATACAAGTGGAAATATCTCTGGATTACACAAAGCTTTAGCTCACAAGCTATCCAACTCTCAGTACAATCCCTCAATGCTGCTCATAGACTTAATAGACACAACATATGCCTTCCCTCAGTCTTCCAAGCCTCTTATTTCCTTGCACAGATTCTCTTGGGTCACCTCGTTGCCACCTGTGTGAATTCACCTCTCACACAACTCACCAAACTCAGAAATAACTGCAAAATCTCCAAGGAATGAATTCCTTCTACATGCAAGAGATATCCTCAATGGAATATTTCTGCAACTGATTATACACTGTCCCATCATCTGATATCAACTGGGTCTCTGACTGAACTGACATGCATGAGTTATTTATAAGAGAATATTCAGGTATCTGAAGTGCAGTAGTTACATGCATGCATGCATTAACTAACTTAACTCACAAACAGTTCTACATTATTTTGGAACTAATATAACTGGACTTAACTCAGTTAACTGAGCTAACTAATTACATATCAAAGTATAACTCATCATGATCTCCTTAATTAAGGGATATCTTCCTCAATTAAAGGGGAAATTGTTGCATGTCTTCACATAGACTTCATGTTTGATTTTCTCCAACTAATTAACTCAAGATGAATTAATTAATTATTTTTCAAACAACTACTAATATCAAATTCAAATTTTAATTCTCAAGTTCAGTTCAGGGAGTAACTAAAATTGGAATGTATCCCAAAATGCTATTTATAGAAGTGCTATTTTTAGCACTTTTATTTTTAGCATTTCTTGTTGCTATTTTCAACACTCCCTCTCAACAAGAAAGGGATTATCTGTCACCCCAATCCTGTCTATGTGGAACTCAAACTTGCATTTTGACAATGCCTTAGTCAAAATATTTGCATCCTGCTCCTTGATCGAAACATACAACAACAACATGATCCTCTTTACCACATAGTCTCGAGGATGATGATACCAGATATCGATATGCTTGGACCTATCATGAAATACTAGATTTTTAGAGAGTTTGATACAACTCTGATTGTTGCAATAGATCATAGTTGGATCCATCCTCTAATCAAACAATCCAACTAGAATTTTCTACTTTCAAATGGCCTCACATGCTGCCTCATTGACAGCCATGTATTCAGCCTCTGCTGAGCTAAGTGAAATTGATCTCTGTTTCCTACTGTACTAGAAAACTACAGCTGAACCAAGGTTGAAAATTCCCCCTGAAGTGCTCTTCCAGTTTGATGGACTCCCTACCCAATTTTCATCTGTGAAGCCCTGAAGCTTCACTCCCTCTGTCTGTTTGTATCACAATCCCTACTGAGATGTTCCTCTGAGGTATCTCAGCACATTCTTTGCCACCTTCCAAAACAGCTTGGTAGGCTGAACCATAGCTTGACTCAGCTGGTTCACCGCAAAGCACAAATCTGGTCGTGTGTTCACTAGATACATCAGTGAACCCATAAGTTGCTGATAAACAATAGCAGTTACTACCTCACCTGAAGTAGCATCCTCCTTCCTCCAGTTACTTGCTAGAGGAGTCTGCATGGGTTTGCACTTTTCCATGTGGAATCTCCAAAGTATCTCATTGGCTTACTTGCCTTGAGACACAAACACTTCCCCATACTTCTGCCACACTTCCATGCCTAGAAAGTAGTGCATAAGACCAATGTCTTTCATCTCGAACTCTCTGTAGAATTTTTCTACAAATCAGCTAGCTCTAATACCATGTAGAAATTCCCACTTGTAGATCAGCTGATAATGCAATAGACTAAAGCAAAATACTTGATCTTCTTCTACAACCAATTTAGCGGAAGCTTAATCGAACATGAGCAACATCAACAAGAATAGATATCACTGATATGGAAAAATCAATCACACAACACAGAAGATATAACTAGGGGAAAGCCTCAACCTAAAACGCCAAGTCTATTTTATCATACAAGTGGAAATATAGCCAATATTACAAAAAGAATCAGCTCAAAAGCTATCTTGCTCTCTCTGTAATACCTCTGCTGCTCATAGACAATCAAAGGCCTCTCTCAAACCTCATGATCTGCCCTCCAGGCCTCCTATTTCTTTACACAAGTTTGATTGAGGTCTAGTGCAATCACTTGTTGAATTGGCCTCTTCACACACTCACTAACCTCTATCCAACTACGCAGTCCTAAAGGAGATAAATCCTCATCATGGATTAGTTTCCTTTATAGGAAAAATATTCATCCAACTGATAGTACATTGTCCTTTGATCTCAATTGGGTCTTTGTTTGAACTAACATGCATGAGTTATTCATGAGAGAATCTTCAGTTATTTGAAGTGCAACAGTTATATGCAAGCATGCATTAACTAACTGAACTTACTTAATTTAAACAAACTATTTAAATCAATTATAACTGGACTTGACTTAGTTAACTGAGCCAACTAATTATTACTCAGATTAGAAGTCATCCTTATCTCCTTAACTGATGGATAAATTCCTCAATTAATAGATAAACTGTTGCATGCCCTCTTATAGGCTTCATGTTTGATTTTTCACAACTAATTAACTCATGAAGAATTAGTTAATTTATTTTCAAACAGATGTTAAGTTCAAATTCGAATTTTACTTCCTGTTTTTAGTCTAGGGACTCTCTAAAATAAGAATCCATCTTGAACTGCTAAAAATATAAATTCTATTTTTAGCACTTCCATTTTTCATTCCCTGGTACCCAATATAGCATTGGTACGCAAATTGCTATTTTTAAACAATGTAAACTTTGAAACGAGAACCCATACTGTTACCCGTTTTGCAGAGATAGCAAAAAAATGACTTGATTTCGAAAAGGGGTTATGCAGAACACACATGTGTTTTTTAAAGCTTAGTTTTTGACATTTTAAATAACCGATATGATTACTTGTTTTGTAGGAGTAGTAAAAATGTGACCCGATTTTCAAAAGTGGTTAAACAGAATACACTTCTTTTTGTTGGGAGCATATTTTTGACATTTTAATTTTTCTTATGTATCAAATATAAATATTTGTTTTTAAATATTAGTGATTTTCATGCTTATTTTGAAATGTGTAGATGCAACGTATTCATGCAGCGTACCTTTTTTTTAGAGGACTTATTTTTCACACTTTAAAATTTATTTTCTCCAAAAAAATTTTAAATTATGATTACTTAACGAATTTTCAAGTTGTTTTATTT